>MU950594.1:0-24338 GCA_036418165.1 Cooperia oncophora
CATTACCGGTCTTGATTGACCACAATATTGGATTGAGCCAACGGTGATGTCAGTACTGAGTCTCGAATTCCCTCATTCAAAATCCTTACACTGCTACTGGCGGCGGGATCTTTCGCTGGGAGACTTCCGTTGTACTACTGTCCCCTGGTGCCCACTTCCTACTCAGGAAGTAAAGGTTGCAGCCCATAAAGAACAGAGATCAATGCCACTGAGGCATTCCACCTATAATTTCTGCCACCATAGGAAAAGAAGGCAGCGACATCGCTTCTTTTGAGAGGGAAAAAAAAATCATTTTTTCGCACTAGCCGCGGGAGGGTGAATATAGCGCTTTTCTGGACCCTTTCAACATCAGCAAACTGCGACAGCTGGTTCAAATTAAAGGCACGGTCCGCGATAAAAAGCCTAGGTGATGCAGAAATGTGGAAGAAAATTTGCCAAGTGAACCGTCTATGAAGAGAAAATGCCAAAGGGAACGTTGGAAACGCATTCATCAGGCCTCCTCTAGCCTCAAACAACTGTAGAGGTAAAAGACCGAAAAGACCGCGCGCTGGGACGATTCCCGTCGGCTGATTCCCAGTAATGAACCCTATGACTCTACAAGAGACATGAATGCATCCACTCCATGATACTTGCCCGGGAGCATTACTTTTGGCTGGAAGGCCGACTTTGGAGGCGGAGTCTGGAGGCGGAGTCACAAAAGGGATGTACCACTGAAGCAACTTTGCGCCTTAATCCTTTACCGTACAACTTTCCGCCGCGAAACTGGCACAGGGTTGTCCACTCCGGACCGCACTACCTTCCCACATAACCTCTTGCATTTTCATAGGTCATCGCGGACCGTTCCTTTATGGAAGCGAGTCGAAGGTAGGAGGACTCAAAAGCGGAAGTGTATGTAGGCTTTAGTTGACTTGAGGTTGAATAAATCAGCAAAAGAAATGGCGCAAGACTTGGTGGGGCAGCTAAAGGAACTCTGCAAACTTGAACCAGGCTGGACTTGTGAAAATCAGTGTTGTGAAAACCAGTAAAAAGGTGTTTCACTTGTACCCATAACTTCATAGGAGTCGCGACCAAAACGAGACTTGTTAGTTAAAATGAACTAGCGAAACCAGCAAAAGTGCACAAGCGCGCTCCTCCTCTCTTGGGCAAGACAAACAGCACCAAAGAACTGACAAGGAACGCTAAACAGGGCACATTGATGGCTAGTTTCTTCCGACTTGTGGTTTAAGCCAGCAAATTTAAGCACGGCCCACCGCCCTTGTGCATGCCGTTCGGCTTATAATTGCCTGCACACCAACGGCACAGAAAATGTCGTCCAACATTCAAAAGACGAGGAGCGGCGCCTAGTGGGACACTTCGCTCTCTCTGGAAGTCGAAAAATTGAGAGATTAATCCCAGTTTGACGGCATATTACACCAACGCAATAGCACCTTCGCTTAATTGGGACAGCTGCAGAATGCATCTTTGCGAATCAGCTTTCCACTGAAGATACCACTTTCAGAAAAGAAATGTTAGAGGAGATGCGGATGTGTGCAAGCGCGAGCGCAGTTAGCAAAATTCGACAAGCCAGAAGCTCCTAAAGAGCGCATGAAGTTGTCCTACGGGACTGCAAACAACTGCGTAGTAATTAACCATGCAAGTAGTCCTCTGTGGAACACTATAGAACCATTGAACTGCAAGGGAGCAAGTGGTGCATTTTTGGTGCTTTTATACCGCTTTTCCAGCTAATAAAAAAGGGGTACGCTATCAACAAGCGTGGGTCTGGTACCAGATACCAAAGGATTCATTCGGAGAGATTCAGGCACTTGTGAGTGACGCTCTCGAAGGAGGTCTTTCAGTATGACTACGTGCAATCGTAATTCATCTTCGCTGATCCTCCCGCTCTCCTCTTTCCCGTAGTAATGATCCACGCGCAGAGCAACAGAACGGCCTGCACATAGCATCCTGCTGACCTTCTCCCGAGGTGCACTGAGCTCCTGAGCGACTGATGCAACCGAACGCAGCATGAAGAATGAGAAAAGTAGCAGAAGGCTCCGACGAAAGCGAAGACGCCGAAACGTATGCCTAGTAAAGTCGTCCAACCTTGTGGACCCTTGGATACAAGGAATAACAAAAGCCATCTAAAGTGTTCAAACTAAAGTCCCTTACAGTTACCACAAGAATTCTGAGTTTTGGGCAAAAATTGATCCCAGGCGGGAGTCGAACCCGCACCTCACGCTTTCCGGGCGAGTGCGCTATCCGTTACGCCACCAGGGCCGCTTTTACCCTCTCAGCTTAACGGCTTTTATGCCGTAGCCTATCAGCACTCACACGTTTAACTTGGTGAGCCGGTCAGCCGTAATCGTTAGATATCGGCAATGAACCGCGCATAAAAGCCAACTGCGCGCATAGGTTACGGCATAAAAGCCGTTGAGCTGAGTGGTGGCGTAACGGATAGAGCGCTCGCCCGGAGAGCCTGAGGTGCGAATTCGACCCCAGCCTAGGCTTCGACTTTCGAACATAACTCAGCATTCTTGTGGTAACTTTCGTAGCGCAAACTGCGGCGTTAAACAGCAGTTATCATAATCTAAAGTACCCTGCAGTTGATTTCGAATGCTATTTATATGAGACGATCAAACGATCTATTATACTATGCGAGAAAGCACAAAGCAAAGCCTTAATACTTCTGACAGCGCTTGCACTGAGCGTTTTCCGCATTCTGCTTCTATTTAGAGTCGAAATAGATAATTGGATAGGACCTTTCCTGTACAAAGGCTTGTGATGGTCATCCGCTCCATAGGTCGGTTTTTTATCTGTCCAGTCAGTGGCGGTACCAATGAGAGACGGGACGCCTGTTCAAGATGGGATGGAGCCAGCCCGAGTGCTTGGCAAGTGGCGCAACCTGTCACTTTGCAACTTCGCTATATTCGCGATTAGGCTTTGCGTGTTTCAGTCCTCAACGAATTACTTCCAGAGGAGTCGTTGTTGATCCCTTTCGGGCCGTACGGAACTGTTTGTTCATCAAAGTACCTTGAGCGATTCCAGGGTTGAAGCGGATTGCAAAAATCGTGTTGGTTACGGAGGATATAGAGGAACGAATTCGTCCTTGGGTTGTTTTCATTGGGAGCCTCTTCATGACACTCAGTCAGTTCCAGCCTGTCATCCACATTTTGGTCCAGTTCCCCTCAATTTTCCGCTCATTCGAAGGTTCGCGAGTTTCCGACAGACTCGGCTGGAAGGCGAAGGTTAGTTCTGGTGTCAATGGTGGAAAGACCTTCGATTTCATCTGCAGCATTTCGAAGGGTGTGGCCTGACGCTATTGCACCTCCCTCACATAAGTGACTCTAGAGTATCGCCCCGCCCCCTAGCCAACAACCCTCACTCGTTTAAAGCGCTTTCTCGCCTTCAATAACTTTCAACAACTCGAAACAAAGACAAATGAATTATGCTGCTGTCTTCAAGTATCTCAGACTTTTTCTATCGCTCTGTCTAGTCGCCTGTTATTCACTGATTGACGGTTTAATTTCTCAAGCGCCTCGTCCCCTTCTCATGGCTTTTGATTTCCACCATTCTGATTTGTTCTCTGGGCGGAATTCATTGCACTCTAGTCAGCGAGAACTAAACCTCATATGTTAACCTTTCCCAATAGGCCAGGGTAGACCGGCTCTATTGCAGACGACGTCCTGTAGGTTCCGGGCGGCACTCAAAGCTTTACATTAGAATAGGAAGAATTTTACGGCGGTCTCGGGCATAACAGTGTTGCCTATGAGTCAACTTTTCTTACGGGGACTATGTCGTATGCGCTGATCGCATGTGACTAGACCCTTTCGACAACGTTTAATTTGGCTTTTTTTCGGCTAAACAGAGAGACTCGCAGTCTTCTCATGAATTAAACCTCTATTGCAAGCTTGCTGTCCGTCTTTTGCGGCAGGATCAGGTGCAATCGAGTTGTAGAAGCCACTTAGGAGTAGTGAGCAAAAAATTTGGGCCAAAGTATAGCAAATATCTGTCCAGTAGAAAGTGAATTTGGAGACAGTAAGGTAAAAACAGTACCCCTATTTGACCTATCCCAAAAACCCATTTTGCGAAAGTAAATAGACCCCCTAGTCCCCACCAGACCAACTAGTCTTTCACATCAGACACTGCACCCCATCTATAATAGTACACGGTGAAAACTGAAAGGCAGGTGGCCGATAAGTTCCCAAGACGAGTAAGGTCAATACGCCCAGCAGAACAGAATTTGGACCCCGAGCTGGCGGCATTTCCAAGGGGGTGGTGGGTGGGGGAATTACACTTGTAGCGCCCCGTCAAACTGCAACGTACTGACCCTGACGCCCATCTTGCCCGCCCACAAATGTCCGAGAGATGCTCGTATCGCTTCATTTGCAAGGTGCAAAATGAGCCTATGGGAAATTCGTCCAGAATTCAAGATGTCACGGAAAACTAGTTCGGAACTTGTTTCTGAGTCATAAAAACGAGAATTTTCTTTGCAGATTTTCCGTTTCTTTGCGCTTGTTTTGCCATTGCTCCACTATATAACACCCGTGATACCGTTTTATACCAATACATTTCAATGTGCCTTATGCCTTTGAAGTTGACGCGAATATTGTAGACTTTCCTGTGAACGACGACAATCAGCAGTGGTGAAATCACTAAAAGACTCGATCTTACATAGGTAACATCATCCCAGGATATTTATATCCTCGACATTTCGGTGCACAAGTCAAGGCAAATCAAGAAATTTTGAAATGAAATTCCAATTTTATTGGCTTGCTCCAAGCTGTTGGAGTCTGAGTGGCAGAGTGTCTCTTTTTGTCCCTGCCGCCATAGCTGTCTAGACAGACAGAGCATCTCATGGTTTCTTATGCAAAGAACGATGTGCTCGAAGCAACTCAGCAACTTCCCGACGGAACCATAGCTTCGTTTCCAACGGGGCTACCCCTCTAATTGGCCGTTTCTGCCAACGATCTCTACTTTGTGGATAGTGCCGTGCTAACTTCGACTCCTAATCGTCTTGCTGCATGATTTAGCACCACTTATCTCACTTCGAACAGAAAACTAGATTGATATGCTTACCCTCTTCAAGCCTCTTTGGAGTATACGTTCGTAGCGCATTTCATGTTCGTATCCCAGACCTCTTCATCTAGTATGGCTGACGGACATCTTCCCATGGTCTTGATTGGCTTCACCTTCATACAAGCGGTAGGAAACCCGCAAGCAGTACCCATGCTCATGTCCACCCCCCCTCCTCCCCCTTGTAGCTCTTCTGAGACTATTTTCCTTTTCTCTAGATAGTCATATGACGCGGAAACTTTTGACCGACAACTCATTTTATTTTTACCAGTCGGATCGCACGGCTCACGCCGTGCTCTCCTCCTTCTCTTGAGCTCGGCTTCGCCGAGCTGGCCTGGCTTCGCCAGGCGGCTCCATAATTTTAACGGAACTTTTTCAGTAGTGGTAGTGCCACTGCTCATAAGGCGCTGTAGTGACATCAATCGTTAACAAATCCAGAGTCAGGCTTAAGATCCCGTACAACCCAGCACGCTTCCATTTACAGTAGCGGTGTAGTCCGCGCCATAACGCCCATAGAATACATAAATGATCCGCTTGTTGAAGTGTCTTTCGGTTCCCCTCAGTTCCTGAGATTCTGTTTCAGGGTAACTACTACCCCCCCCCCCCCCCTGCCTCACCCGCCTCCGGCCCTCGTCGACATCACATTATATAGTAGTGATGGATTTCATTTACTAGGTGCGCAGGAAGATGATGGCTAAATGGAAAGATGACACATTGTTATCTTGGGGTATAGTGATAAGAGAGGTAAGTGATAATGGCCCCTTATCCTTTCTTATCAATTGATAAGATCCTGTCACCGGTCATCAATGTCCCTATTACTGAAACTTATAATTTGGTAGTGTAAAGGCTCCAGCAATTATGACGAACAGCGTTGGCGACTCTTCTTTTATCAGCTTCGTACAGCAGTGTTATCACCTCACGTGCCGTGTCCCCATCTCCAACTCTATATCATTTTCTGAAATTAATGCCCAGTTGATGCTGTGTTCCACGTTATGGGTATGGCGACCTTACCATTCTAACTCTCCTTATCAAATCCTATCAGCTGCTATCATTCCCTGTCACCCATCAATAATGTTCCTGTCTCTCCCAATGCAGCCTTTAAACCGAATATGTCCCAACTGCTATCTGGGTCCCGCCCTATGTGACTTGTCTCGCCTCCTTTGACGAACCTCTTGACGTTCTTATCACTGCTATCATTCCCCATTCACCCATCAATAATGTTCCTGTCCACGTCCTATATCATACCTTGGAACCAATGCCCCACTGTTACTGTGTCCCACACTATGGGCTCGCTCACCCTCCCTTTCTAAGGCCCCTTATCGAATCTTATCAGGTGCTATCACATTCTATCACCCACCAAAAGTGTTCCCGTCCTGCCATGTATGTCACTCCTTGGAACTGTCGTCCTATCTTTTCTGCGACGCTCGCTATGAATTTCGTGACACACAGACAGACGCACACACGAACATACACACACACACACTCTTACAGACATATAGAGTAGGATAAATACTGAACGTTCTATAACTTCTCGATGTTCTCTTATGCGTTCCCGTTTGGGCTGCACGTAGAGCACGAAATCTTAATAAAGTTAAAACTTATTGCTCACTGAAGCTCAGCGAAAAGAAGCGTCCATGCATCCTAACGAACTTTTTCGATAGCATCGCGCTAAGTATTTCTATATTGGAGCGACTTATATGGAAAAGCATGCGGGATGACCATGTTCCAGAAGCTTTGATTTCTTTATTTTTTATTTTCTTGATATGCTGAGCAAGCGCATTTTCTGAGTTGATGTGTCGTTCGTCTTACTTCTAATGGGCTTTCTGCTCGGCGTTCTTTGTTTGTTCTATTCTCTTACGTTTGATTTATGGCAGCGTAATAAACATAAGGTTAACCACAACTCTTTGCAGTTTGGGCGCGTTCGGCGACGGGGGGGGGGCATTTTGCTTCCCATCGATGTGTCGACCCATCTAGATAGCCTTTTCTTGAGTTGACACGTTTTACCATGGTGGCTAGACGAGCTTGCTCCAGCTTCACAAGAGTTCACAAGTTTCACCAGAGTGAGACTTGTAAACCGGAAGTAGTGAAGCAGTGAAAGTGCAAAATGCCCCCCGTCGCCGAATTGCGCCTTTAAAACCACAACTCTGTGCAGTTCTTTTGGTTCTTGGTTCCATATCTCACCCAATCCTTCGCAATTGTACAGGCTTTCTTTTGTTTTATTTACGGAGCAGACACTTCTGGATCGGCTCCTGCTCAAGCTAATAAAGCCACCCTCAGGTGACGCTGAATCGGTACCAGATTTGTCTGGGAGGATAACAACACTACTTGTATAAACATAGCTCCTCAAGTCAGTGTGTAGGTCACATCACATTTATTAAGCCACTGCGATTCCCTATGGGAGTAAAATGCGTGTCGCGTCCCACAGAGGGATTGATTAGCACCGGAACTTCTATCTCACCCAATCAACTACAAAACGTTGATTTGAAAATTTTGCGCTTAGGGGAACTCTTGTGCCTGGACTTCTGTTTTTCAGCTTCCCCATAGATATAGTTCTAGTTGTTTTGGTTTGTTTGTTCCTCATTGCGATGATTATTTATTCAAGCGTGATTTATGACTTGCGTTGTAGGCAGCAAAATAAAATAAAATATTCACTGGACGCAGTATTCTCTATTGCGTCACACTTCTGCTACACTTCTTTCTAGAGAAGTTGTAGACAGAGGATATAAGCCGCAGCATCAAAAATATTGAAGCCTTGCAAAGTTCAGCAGATGCAAAATGAGATGGCTGTTATCTGAAATCGGCGAAGGGGCGTGACGAGCACGGCCGCCTACAACGCTCGTTTGAAAGGTCAAATTTTGGGCTGGTTCCCATCCGACGTGAGAAGCTCTTTAATACCTCCAGGATCAAAGAATGGGAGCTAGGGCCAGAAAGCAACCCTTAAATGAGCATATCTGGCTGGCCTATGTAAATTACACATATTTCCACATCTTCAGCTGCCACAAAACTGGAATGGAAGTGCCGTGCGTGAAGTATTCCAAAAAGCGGTCAACCATACCTTTTTACACATCCACACCTTTTACTCACCCACATCTTTACATACCTTTTCATCATTCAGGAGAGCGAGCTATTTGCTTTCTTAAAAGCGTTCTCATAAAAGGAGGGGGGAGGAGAGCGCTGTTGTGGGAGAGGTTCGTGCTTGTCTCCCCACAAAGGGTTTATGCTAATTAGAAGAGTTTAGCAGACGACGGATTTGAGAGGTTTTTTGCGGTTTTCCAGCGCGAGCGTACACCATTTTCCATGTGGATTTCCAATTTTCGAACTAATTCAACATTTTTCTAAGAGCATTCAACGCTTTTCATCTCCAATTCAACGCCTTATAGTCTGTCTGCAGAGAAACTCCAATGATAGAAGCCGTTGCGCAATAGCACGCTCGGAGTGAAATCCTTCTTCTTTGCCAGTGTTGCATAAGATTTGTCCTGCACTCAACTGTCACCTACTGCGAGGACGGTCTTTGTTGAAAATTGAATGGGTCTACAGTTGCAATAGCAGCCACTTTTCTTGGTCAAAGCGCACGGGAACGGAACTGGAGGGTAACGATACCCAGGTGCCATTCCACACTTCGCCCGTGCTATCCTCATTGTTCAGCACTTGCGTCGATACCAAAATTCTGTAATGAAACACACACTCAAACGGTAGAGAACAATGACAAGGGGGGTGGAAGATGGAAACGCTACCCTGGTACCACTACCTCCCAATTCCGCTCCCTTGCACTTTTCATTTTCTCATATTAGGGACACATCGACACTACAAGGAAACAGCCTTGTCGCACAGGGAGATCCTGTTCAAGCCGATTTCGCTGGTGTCAGCATGGATACAGCAAGATCTCATGCTTACAGGTGGTCGCTGTAGAGGCGCTACTTGCATGGATTGTTAAATAGCATTTGGGCATTACTCCATGTACTGCAGATAACGGTGGATGACTGAAATAGTGGGACATAGTCTGGGTCGCGCAATTGAATTTCAACGCTCAATAAAGTGAGAGATCAGAAAAAGAAGGCTCACTGAGAGCTGGACTGCGTTAGAGCCGCTGCGTGCTAGTTGGGGGCCGGTGATTTATGCTCTCCTCATCTGTACACGTGCCGCAGGACACAGAGAAGCACACCTTACCGAGGTGAGGAAGATCAGCTCCATCTGAGATGAGCACACTTCAATATTCCGTGGTCAACTTTTTGTAACAAAAATCGCAACTGTCTAGCAGAATCCATGCACTGAGTTGAATTTGATTAGAAAAATGTTGAAATTGGTGTGAAAAGAGTTGAACTCAAAGTGAAAATGGTACATATCTCTCACCTAGTCGGTTTCCTTGTGACGCGAAAATGAAAGTGCAGAGGAAAGGGCAAAGATCGATCCTGAGGTCGGGGTCGGTTGTTCGTGACGCAGTATGAGGGGGAGAAAGTCATGCTGAACACTCTTTTTCCTCAACTCCATGATAAGGCCCTGGAGGAGAAGAACTAATAAATAATAACTGATGCATCACGGCTCGTGGATGAATAAACACTGTCCGATTACGGTAGAGTAACTCATGATAGCTTGCCTGTAACATGTGGACGGTTTGCTCAGTAGCATGTGGCTGAGTGTCTTGTCAAGGTTCCCCTCGGACGGGTACATATGTCAAAAGTAAGGCTACTAGGGGCCAAGATAGATCGGCTGTCTGAAATTTTGATGGATTAATTGCTTCATTTCAATTTTTAACTTGGAACAGGTGCCAAGTACATACTCCTCAAACGCTTCAAGGCTCTTCCTATCCTTTTGGCCCCAATCGGTGTGTTTCGCAACATTCTGAAAATCATTTCAATGAACACGATTCGTCCTGATATTACCGTCTTTTACGTCAGTACTGCTATATGCTTCCCATAGTTTCCGGTTTGAGTCAAGATTTCAGAACGATGGGTTACATATTCTTTTCTATTTATCCTATTAAAGACGGGTACCGCATCAAGATGGGTGGAACGACAGAGTTAGTGGCGTAAATGGTGTTGAATTCAATCCTACAGTGCTAATTTCCTTTCTCAACCTTCCCACCACTTAGCAAAATCTACCAAAATTCTCGGCTTGATCGGGGGGGGGAGATATAGGTCATCGCACCATGGAAAGGAGAATAGTCAACAACTTGAGAGGGCAACTCGTTCGAAGGCTTTTGAAAAGAATTCCTTTGGAGGCTGAAATCGACAACCGCAAAGTACGGACCCAGTGATGGGACTGTTCCTGCGATGCTGTACCCTTATTAGGGAGAGGTTTTACCCTGACCATAAGGCTACCAGTCACGATTGCCTAGCAGGCGGAACCATCTCTTCCGCAGGGCAGGAGAATCCTTTATCGCGGACACTGCCCCACTTCTACGGCTTGTGAATGACTCACCAGTGCTAAGGATGTCGCTCAAATGTAGCAACCCTGCCTACCGTTCGGCGGCACCACCCACAAGAAGCTCATTGGTTACATTGGTAAAAGCCGTCTCGCTCATTCTTCTGTGGCTCGATTTTTCGTCTCTGTTCTCTCGACCGTGCCACCAGTGTCCATTGCCACTTCTTCACATACTCCTGAAGGCTAAATAGAGTCTTCACCTTTTTGACGGTTTTTCTTCACAGCCAAGCCAATCAGCACTTGCAAACTCTTGACTAAATATCCGCGACCTCAGATATAAACTATGATTCAAATGTCAGATCCTTGCTAGAAAAGACGATTGAAACAGAACATGCTCCTCTTACTCTCTCGAAGCTTGCGAGATCAAATATCACTCAGTCCAATTACTCTTTGCACTCCTTGGCTTCTAGATTTCCAGCACAACCAGATTTATGAAGTCATTTCTCCGAAAGTCGCGCAAATGAAGCCCGATTCCACACTAAGCCCGAAGCCGTAATAGGCTCTTAGAGGATAGATCACCTGCAAAGGCAGTCACGCATTCGAGACCTTGCAGGGGTCGGCTCCATTGTACGACAACCCTGCTTCAGTCCGCTTAGGCTGTCGCGCGCTTCGCGGTACTAACAAATAAGGAAGGCACTGGTGACAGCCTCATAAAAGCAGCTCTGACTCATGCAGACGCTAATTAGCATTGGATGACGCGAAGTCAGTGAGGGCCTAGAGGCGATAAGACTCACAGCGAAGTCTGCAATTCAACGCGCAACAGCCGTTAACGGTTAACGTCAACGGTTGTGAAGCGTCAAGCTCAGTGGATCATGTCGCGACATCACAGATGGTAAATTAGGGTCGCATTTAAACCACAAGGAGTTGTCAATTAACTGCAAATAGTGAAAAATATATCAGAAAAAAGGCATGTTAGTGACTTAGATAGAACCCCATTCGAGATTTCCAGTTTGTACGTGCCACAGTTAACTCCATCACTAACCACTACGCACTCATCGCGCGCAGCTGGTTTCCCCTCGATAGGAAATCTCTACGACCGGCATAGTGACGAAGTTTCGTCCTGCAGTTCGTTTTTCCACGGTGTTCGGGAGGCGGAGTTCAGTGAAAGAAAAGGAGGCGTCGAAACTGGAATCCTATATTGCGTTGTAGCGCCCGCCTCCCTTACAGTTTTTTGCACGATACCGGTACATGGAGGTTTGTACGTCGCGGACGCATACTACCTCCTGACGTCATATTTTTGAACTTCTAATACTGATCACTGGACGCGTACCGAGGGCAGGTATGCGTAAGCAAGTGTAACTAGCGGGATTTTTTCTGTGAATACTTGATATTTGAGTGCCTAGCGGAACTAAAATCGCTGTTAGCCCCTTTCACATAGCGCTAGCCCTGGAAGCGCATTCGAAGAAGCGAGACACAGCTCACGAGCAAGAATCCAGAAACAAATGATGAAATTAGGAAATGATGCTGGGAGACGAGAGAGATGGCAGATCGCTTGCAGGCAGAAAATGAGCGCACGCATCACTACTGTACTTGCAGAAGATAGGATCCGCCCGGCTGTATCTGCGTCCGAGGATTGAGGTAGGGTCTAACTTCCACGCGTTGCTGTCATTCGGCTAATGATAGCCGATGCGCCCTCGTCACTCACTGTGAAGCCTAGAGTGTTGGATAGTCATTGAGATTGTGGAACTATTTGTGCAAGGACAGATCTCAAGAGCGGAATGTGTCTTTCAGAGTGAACTTCACTGAAGCCATATTGCCAAATCCTTGCTCGGGTGATCTATGAGCTAAATCCATTTTCTCTTCTCCTGAAGAGTTCATTTCCTGATTGGAATTTCCTAAAGAAGACACATAATTGTTCGCAACGACATTCAAAGGATTCCCCTTGTGATCCACCCTCTCACATTCCCTTCCGCTTTTTGGTTTTGCTCGCTTCATGGAATTCTTGTTAAATGCGTCGTAACAAAATCCGATGAATTTTCGCCTCGTTGAATAAGGCAGAAGCTCGTCTTTGTCAGTTCTCTCTGCTTCTAAACGTTTTTATCTGGACCTAATCACTTCCATTGACACTTTCAGCTTACTGGTAGCAACGAGACAGCGCACGTCACTGTCGGCCGTCGTCGTGATGTGCGAGACGAGCTCAGAAGGGCGGCTCGTTGTCGAACGATACTTTTTGATGGGCGTGTTTGGTAGCGGTTTAGCACTGTTTGGACTGCTCGCCAACGGCCTCTTGGCTATTCTCTTTCTCACGAGGACAAATTACAGGTAATCTTTCTATGCTTGGATTACTTTTAAGCAAGACCCAAAATGCTCTCATAACCTCTTTGCGGTAATGGCTAATGCAACCGTCCGGTATCGAGAGATGTGGGAGTCCCTTCTGTGGTCTGACTTTTATCCATAACTCAGCATTTCTGTGATAGCCCTCATAACCATTATTTGTGCCGCTGTTAGCCGTAGCACGACCAACATTCTTTTATATCCAATGGTTGAAGACGGTTAGGAAACTCGATAAAACGGTCGTAAGCCGAGGAAGGCGGGGGTTCCCTGAGCCCAGGGTAGAGAAAGGACGAATTAAGTATAAGAAATGTCATGCCTTGGGGTGTAGCGATTTTTCAAAAGCAAAATCGTGCAAGCACAAAAGCTACTTATGCTGAAATTTCTGGCTTCCGCTCTACAATTCATCGTTGATTCCGAGAGAGGATGACGTTTCGAGACGAATTTTCTATGTGTTTTCTTAAGCAATGCATGCATTCCGACTCCAGCAATTCAGCCCGGCGTTTTGAGAAGAGCGCGATTGAATTCAGAACAGCATTTCTTTTGGCTGTTGCGATTGTGTCCTTCGATTTTTCTCGAAAATCGAAATATTCCATGTTTATCGCGTCCTACAAAGACTGGGCATAATTCATTTGTTTAACCTGGAACTCCTAAACAAATTTAGCAGCAAAACCCTGTCTGCAGGGGTTAATCACCACAAACATGCCATTCATCCTTGATGCCATTAGGATACAACTTGCACAACTACAACTTCCATCACAATCAACACTTTCCACAGAATTGTATTCGAGGTCGGGACGGCGGCTCCAGAAATAAATGTTAAATTTGTAATAAAAGGGTGAATGACCTTTAAAAAGCAAGTTCCATCTAAAATATTTTTTTGAGTCCATCTAAAATATTTTTTTGAGATTGAATAGAGGGTTGAATAATTGAATGCTTTGAATGTTCGCTCCAAGGCTGAGGCAGTAAGTTGTATGAGGACCCTGAGTTAGCCAATACTTCGCTGCACTCCTGTTTCCGTGAGCACTTCCTGTCATGTGCCGATCCCCCAAGTGAAGGTGACCATTATGAATAATGAGCACAAAATTGCCCATAATACCCGTGTTCTTTCCCATATCCGCTTTTTGTTACCCTCTAACTGACTTTTTTCGACATGCGGAACCTTTTCACCTTCTGTTTTTGGAGGGACCAGCTGTTGCTTTGTTCAGTTGTCACTGGACTGATGAGCTTCAAGCAAAAGACATGACTCGGCGAGGATTTGAACCAGGACCTCACGCCTAGCTATCTTGTGGTAGAAACAGTCTACGCGCTTAACCTACTCGTAGGCGTCCTTCCAGGAGTCCGGCCCGAGGCCAATAATTAGCTAATTGTAAGGCGCTGTGATCCTCATGAGTGGCAGTTCTGGAGCCATCCTTGTGCCCCCCCCCCACCACCGGAACTCAAAGGCTAATTTCTGTCGCGAGTTCAGTTTTTACACTGTGTGTTCAACTTGCTGGCACAAAATGAGAAGGTCTGAAGAGTTCAGAGTCCCCTAGGTGTTCTTCATGATGTTTTGCCCTTCTGTTTTTCATGACGTCTTTCCCTTGAAGGATCACGTAGCGATCGTACTTATTTGAGCGCCACTGTCCACAATATGCAATCGTGAGGTTTGCCTTTTTGGATTTTACACTACAGGGGTCGCCTGCTATGGTGTCAACTTGATGGGGCCTTTCGCTGCCAACAGCACCCACAGTATAGCCCGATGGCAGGCACAATAGCCCTGTAGACTTGAGGTTTAGTGCCATAGCTGTTTAGACCACTCGTTCAGACCTTAAGTCATGGGCGCAATAACTTTCATATCGCGAACTGCGCTAATAACCAGCGGTTTCCTTAGCAGATCATCTATTCACAAGAATGCTGAGATATTGGCAAAAGTCTGATCCGGGATGGGACTCAAACCCGCATCTTTTCATTCTGATCCGGGACGGGACTCAAACCCGCATCTTTTCATATTTTCTTCCAAGAGAACTGCTCCATGTTGAAGTAGCAGTAGCAGTACGACTGCATGTTGATCCATTCTTGATGTGTCCGGTCTGTGATAGCCAGAGCTGGGCAAAACAAAGTACTAAAGTTGAGGAATACGAGCTTGACAACTGTTCAGTGTGTCAGCAAAGTGGCTGTACTTTCTCGAACCGGCTAGTACAAGGTTGCACGAGACGTCCTGCAACCCTCTGAACAAAGAAAATTAAAGCACAGAGATTGTGAGTGTTGTTGTTCCCTGATGGCTGCAGTATGTCTCAGCAAATTGGTAAGATAATGACTTTGAATCCGACAGGCTTTGAATCCCAAAGGTTCTTCACGAATCATGCTGCTTTTTCACCTATTTTACACTCTGCATACATTAGATAAACGGGTCGCAATTGCGTACCCCCCAGTGAAGCGTGTGGTAGAGGGCTGATGCCGTAGCGCAGATAATCTCAGCGTCCTCCGTTAGCCCCACCTAATGCCAAGAATGCATGTCATACTGTAATTGAGATGATGAATAACTCCTGTATACAAGTTTTCGCGGATTTGGTGATCTAGGCACGTCATAAATGAGCCAGCAGCGACTGAAACTGAGCGCGTCCAAACGGCATCAGTCGTGTTAGTGGACGTGGAAAAATTGAGAGTTTCTGCCAACGAAGTGATTAGCACTTTGCATTGGAAACCTATTGACACCCAATTAATGGAACTGAGGCCTGACAAGTCGAGTGATAATAAAAAGGAGCAGAAGTCTTCGAGGCCGCCGTCACGTTCGATGCTTAATCCGCGATTTCGACCCCTCTCAAGGTGGGAGTATGAGTAATGAGAGAATGTGTAATGATATCCTGCTGGGCCACTGAAGTTCACAGAGTTAACACCCGTGCACTTTCCAAGAAGCAAGGCGTTCTCGTTGTTACAACGTCAGCATCAGCCTTTCGGAACTGGTGATGAGTCATTCGGAGCCAACAAAAGGCCGTTTTGGCTAATCAGCGGGAAAGGACGAAGACTATTCTTTCAATATTTTCGTAGCACAGTAGAAAGCAACCACCAGTACTACAGCATTGGCCTGATCCAAACGACGTCCACGATTGTAGTGAGCAGGGATTTTTTCTGACAATGAGATGTATGCCACAAGAGTGGCGCCACTTTGGTGAGTTCAAGCGAATGTTCGCTGAATTCCCTTTTTCCTTCTCATCGAAAGGACTTGCTGGCAAATGTAGTGGCTCGTACCAGGAGCAAGGCCCTCCAGCGAATTTCCCTCTTCACGTGATCCCTCGTTATGAAAGTTATTCTGGAAAGTCCAAAACAGATCTCCGTAAAGCTTCCAGCTCAATTATACTGACGGTCACTGACAAAGGAGTGCTGCCTTGGAATTCCGGACGTACAGTAGTAACGGCCATAGCCTACTCTATCCAGCTCCAAAATATAGTGAATGACATGCTGGGAATTCCGGGGGAACAAGAGCGAACCGAGAGCGTCTAATATTTTTTTATATATTTTTTTCGGTTGGTAAACGATGACGCGCTTTGGCATAGGCGATGACGATATGTCAAAAGATGATGGCTTTCCATGATGCAATGGGCAATAATCATACGTCAAAAGGCAGAATTTGTTTTTCTCGGCACTACGCACCTTGACTGTGATTGGGCAGCGACCCATACTTATTGGAAATCACGGGTGAAGCATTAGCTTGGTGAATATTTGCTCCGATGCTTGTTCTACTTGGGGAATGTGCATCACTTTGATGTATGAAGCTCCACATCTGACTCTACTCACAATCAGGTCCGCGCCCACCATCTCGTATAAACGTTTACTTTATGGTCTGTTTTTGAGCAAAAAGCTGTGTTTTTGAGAAAAAAAAAGAGGAAGCGCCGTGCACAAGCCTTTTCTCGGCAGTGATCCATGTGTTCAGAGCTTCAGACACTATGAACGCATTAACATCGACGTACCTTAAAGGCATTTGGCACGATAATTTGGTACACCCAACAAAGCTAAAAGGCTAATCCTTTGCATTGAACGCCACTATACACAATATGCAATTGGTATGTCTTTTATTGACATGACTGCCTCAGACCGTAGTTAATCATAATTGCCTTCGATGAAAAGTGCCATAAATTTGAGTGTTATTTGCGCACACCTGAACTTTATTTTGTGCTGACTACAAAAAATAGATGCTGAGCCCTTGGAACAGATCGGAAAAAGTGGAGGGAGAGCACTCTAACCTAACCCCCCCCCCTCTCACTAGGGCAGCGGAGTCGGCAAGTTCTTCGCCATAGTCCAACGATTATTTGCCTATCACATAAGCGGGATGCGGACTACAGCCTTATTCGCTGCGGATGTTGGGGCGTGTCATGGGAGCTGGGTCCCGCGCTGCGCTAGCCCATTTCCCATCAAGTGTTGTCCCTTTTCCTTTTCAACAGTTGTTGGATAACGGGTTGGCGCCTCGTCAAATCCAGTCCGCCTCACACGCGTCAGCATCCGTAGCAAGCAAAACTGTGTTTCAATAATTGCTCACCTTTACGTGCAGACTGTAGTTTATGAGTGGTTCATCTTGTCAAAAGCTCAAAGGCTCTAGATAGACCAACATAGATAATCTCAACTGAACTGCGCTTGTTCACAGCCAAATTCCAGCCCAAAATTCCGCCGAATTTGACTTTGGAGAAAGACCCATTAGAACATTCTCTTCTTCATACAACAAGAATTTCAATCACCACAAAGATCTGGCGCAGTTTGGCGACGGGGGGCATTTTGCACTTTGCTACTGACCAGAGAGCTATTTCATGAGCTCACAAGGGTTGACAGGTTTTATCATGGTAGCTCGACGAGCCTACTCTAGCTTAACAAGAGTTCACAGGTTTTACCAGAGTGAAACCTGAAAACGGGACTAGTGCAGCAGTGAAAGTGCAAAATGTCCCCCTCCCACCAAAGCGCCAAAGATTTTTCTTTAATGACATTTTCCATTCCATTTAATGTGATGATGATGATGACGATGATGTAATACTGATGAGCCCGACATGTAATGCTCATGCTTATGAGCTTGAGCTAATGCATCACATAACGAACAAAGAATTGGTTACGACGTCAACGGGGAATGAGAACCAACTCTTTTTTCCACTGTAGGACGGGTTTCTGAAGCTAGCGGGACCTAAAAAGTGATCATAGGATGCACATTTTTCTTATTTACTATTCTTTCTTGTTGACCCCAGAACTCCCCTAATAGGCAATTATGAATACAGTTTGAAATCCCGTTCAAAATTTCGCGGACATAGATCTTGTTTAAACCTCTACGATCGCATCACTCATTCGTTTTGAACAGCTGACCAGTGTCGAAGTTCGGTGCCAGCCCATCACGCTGTCGTTCATTTGATGAGGTTAAAGATTTGTGATGGCATGCGTCTGTTGGAAAGGTGTGCAGAATGACTGATGTGTGAGGAGACCTGGCAACTTTTGAGCCGAAAAAACGTCTTGGAAATTAGTAATGAAAATTCAAGAAGAAATTCCAAGGGAGTCTCTGAATATTTCACGGCTGACATGAACTCGAGAAACCGTAAATTCGGGCAAAATGTCGAAAAAGTATTCGAAGCATCGCCAATACCTTTTTAATGCCTTTCTTGTGACGTTCTGTGTATTTTCCGAGAACGGTCGAATGCCGTTTGGACGCGCTGAATTTTGGCTGCGAGCTCATTTTCAAAGTGCCTAGAGCGTGAAATCCGCTGAAAACTTGTATATAGAGGTAATCTAACATCCTGCTCGCAAATATCGTTTTCATTCCAGCGCTGCCGCTAATAGAGGACACGATTATCCTCTGGGTCCAGCTTTAGCAGAGGGCAGATAATTGTAGTGTACTCCATCAGCGCCAGCGCCAAGAATGAATGCTATGGTCGTAATCAAAATGTCATCTATATAAAAGTTTTCGCGGATCTGTGATTTACGCACTTTGAAAATGAGCTCGCAGCCAAGCGCAGCGCGTCCAAACGGCATTAGCCGATGAAGTTGAGGGAACTTTGGTATGAAGCAAGATAGATGACCCGACCTCGTTTGCGTTCTGGATTGCTTTATTTTTCCAATCATTTGTTTTCCTTTGCTTCTTTTCCTTTGCCCATAGTACCGGGGAAAATTTGGAATGAGCCAAAAAGTCGCATTACTTTATCGGGTCATCTGGTTTGCGGTTTTCCGGAACTCCTTTGGAATTTGCTGGCGAGAAAAGAAGCCATTGAATAGCCGCATCCCTTTTTCTGCCTTTCTGATAAGTAAGCCGAGTACGAAATCTAAATGGGTCACTTAGGTTTCTATTGCCTCGGTCAATCAGAGGGAAATCTGATTTGTGTCAAGGCCCACAAGGTTATGATACTTTCACTTTCAGGCACTCGCCTTTCTTTTTTCTCGGATTCGTGGCTCTGTTCGACACGCTCTTCGATGCAACCTTTATTTTTCTTCTGGTAAGCTTTATAGTCTTTCTCTTGAATGCGAAGCTTTGTCGGCAGTTGAATACGAAGCTTTGAAAGCTGCTAATACCGTTGAGAGAATTCTCATCAAGTATGGAATGGTCCTGCCATGTTTTTCGAGAACAACTAAACATGCGCTCCACAAATCTGCTTCCTGCCACCCCCCCCCCCACCAAACTGCCTGCCCGCAGTGATGGTATATGTACGTAGTTGTTCGAAAAAGTGACTCTCTGAAATGCTTCAACAATTGCTGAGCTCTGCTGCGACCAGATTACATCGTTGGGGTTATCCCTGAGCATTGGCGGTGGGGAAGGGGATCGTATTCGCGTCGACAAGAATTTTCCCCTAACCGTGAGTAGAACTCGTTTTGTGTTAATTCTTCCCATTTCGTGCTCGCGTGTTTACCTGCCCCCTGACTCGGACCCGCAGACTAATATATAGCTACTTTTTGTGAAAGTTGATACTGATGCTCAAACAGAGAGCTGAACCATCGGGAGATGCAATGACTCGGTAAAGCGCCACAAGAATGCGTGTCACGTGCGCGACATTCACTCCATGACTCGTGAGAGTTCTACAATATGTCTAGTGAGCTCGACAGGGAATAGTGGTTACCTGCTGCGCTGTGAAGAGAATTTTCTGGGTCTCACCGTTTAGAAGCTCATAAAGAAGAGCTCGCTAAGCTTTTGGTTACGTAATTACAGGTAGAAATTTCGGCCTGGCTTTCCAGCCATTCCTGTTTTAAGAGAATTCAAGCTCGAAGGAACAATTCCTTTTCTTACCTTAAAGAATACTAGCTCTTATTGAGGTCCTTAACTTGATTCAATGTTGCTATTAGATAACATGAAGAACAGAAAAGACATCAATAAAAATAGTAAATATAAATATTAGGTAAACAGTAGTAAAGATATTTTTTGCGCTCGAAAGGAACATAATAACTGTTTCGATCGCATAACGAAAATGTGTAGACAAAGTCCGGACGTGATAGTTGAACGCTCATAGCTTGGTTTTTTGGGGACTCTAGGAACCACTTAGGCTAAAGCCCCCTCTCAGTGGACTACGAAATATCTGCAGCTGTTTCGCACCTTTCTTATGCGTGAACGGATAAGCGCCACTTTTCATCATCAAAGATCGACGATCAGCGACCAAACAGAAGTCGCCGGATATCTCAGCGACTCCTGAAGTGGTCTTAACCAAGGGATAGGCAAAAGAGTGTGGAGCCATCGTTAATCTTCACCATTAGGCGTTCTCGTCGACTCTACGCTAGCTCTCGTTAGGCAAAAGAAAACCCTGGGAACTTTTGCTTGCAGACGGCTCAGCCTGAAATTGAGCCCTGCCAGCTTCGCAAAAAAAAGACACTCCGGCCGAAATGGCTGAGCAATAGAGAAAGAGAAATATGTGGTGTAAATCTTGGTAGCCGACAAACAGCCGTATGACCTCTGAAAAAGTGCTAGGGATCAGATTGGGCAGGGAATTAATGTACCATTAATCCTCTAGACTCCACCAAGTATCCCTAGACCCTTTCAAATACTTCCAAATGTTCACGCTGTGCCACTAAATCCACCTAACAATGAGATGGCTTTTCGAGGATGGCAATCAGATATTATCCCTTACCTTAGCGTTTTCTGGATGAGCACTTCCAGATTGATGGAACTTCAATTTAGGCAACTTCCTCGCAGTAATTCTCCTTCAAGGTTTGAGAAGCGCAAATGGCTTTTGTCCTCCCATTCTGGATCCAGTGCCCTGTCTCCAAAGTGTAGAAGGTTGGTGTGGTAGAAAGCCGCCCCGGAAGAACAGTTTTTTTGGGAACAGCCTAACCTTCACCAAGATCTCTACCATGATGTTCTTATACAGGATTAAACAGAATGGCTGAAATAGCTGGGTAACAGTGCGCCCTCTTCTCACAACCTATAGTCTAGTTAGCTGAGAGGAAGGGGCATGCTCAGGCTGGATGAGTTTGGCGCGGTGCCAAACCCGTTCTCCACCAGTTGTTAAAGCGAGCAAGTGACAAGACTGTATCATATCGTTCGTATTACTCGTTTTCTACCAGTTGTTGTCGCACACCCGCTTCAACAACTGAGAGAGGGTTAGGCGCCGTGGCACACTCAAGCTGCCTGACACACCCCTTCATCCGCAGCGAACTAGAACTGTACCTACGTCTTTAACAATTTGTTTTCCCAAAGTTCTGTCGTTTGGGGAGGTGTGGAGCGTGACCGGACACCTCTCTGGGCTCCTGTGTCTACTTAGTCAACTGGCTAAGAAATACTACGCTAGCACACGTTGAGCAGCGATTCGGAAGCAACCTAACACCTATCGGGGAAGGAGAGCAGACCCTCTCGATCTTTCTTCAGAATTAATTTCTCTCGTGGCCAAGTACGACCTCCTTGATAGATGACACACAACCATGCTGTACTCTGTTCTTATATGCGTTGGAAAGCGCCAAGCATCAGTGTTGGACAGAGACACGACAACAATTGTGTCAAGATGAAAATATCTCACCAGAAGCATAGACACCTTCAGGTTAAGTTGAAACATGCGGCCACGCCTACCCGATCTCAGGGATTTCGAGTATAGATACTGTCAAGGCAAAGCCCTTAAAAGCTAAAAAGCTCGGAGCTGCGAAGATTGATAGAGAGTCCTTTTTAAACTAACTTAACAACTGACCTGAAGTTTTGAAATTTGTCTTCTATATTTCATTTTTACGATTAATTTTTTCACATTTTTATGAGTACTTGGCATATAAGGGCTCGACCTTTCCTCTCTGAATGTTCTACATCGTGTGGTTTTCACTTTCATTGGTTCAGTTTCACTTTAATTGGTTCAGTGAGTAAAAGTCAAACTGCATTCAGCGGTGGAAGAAATATTGCTGGCCAGATTTTATTAATTTTCTTCTATTACCATTTCAACTGTTAAATAGGAAAGAGTCAGTAGTAGTGTGTGTTGCAAATGTATCATGAAAGGTGGTGACTTCTAAGACAAGATGGTGTTTGGTTACCAATTACTTGGAGTTAATGGTGCGAACAACTTAACACCCTCATAATGAAGTACTGAATAAGAACCATTCAATGAAGTGATTAGCAGTAATCCTGAGAGTTGTTTTCTAATGTTCTCGGCTATTATCTCCAAAACGAAAGATGAAAAGAAGTCCGAGTCAGATCCGGGAAGCTCAAACTCGTCACCTGTATTCTCATATTTCTGCCCGTCCATGTTGAATTAAATGAGAGAGTGCGACGGTTCGAGTAGGTGATTTGCTATACTCTAGGACGCAAGAAGGAATTTGTCGCGCTGCACTTGCGATACTTTTTCAATTCCATTCTTCGGAGTATTGAAAGGGCTAGTGAACTTATGCAATGCTCCCTATCGTACCACAGAATCGAAAGCGCCTTGTGCTTCAGTGGTTGAAGACCATTAATCCAAAAAAACGATTATGAAATTCCCCTCTCTCTTCACCTGGGAACATTGAGCCTGTTCAACGAGTGATGTAAGTGGCTATTTTTGTCAGGTAATTTTATCGGTTGTGATTATTTTTATAATGTAAATCTATCAAAATAACAAACATCCGTAAGCTCAAGAAGATTTATACTGTCAGTTGTTTATGACACCCTAGATATGCCCTGAGAGGACTAAAGCTTCAGAATTTTTAGATTCCTCAGGACCGCACTGAACGTAACCCTTTTTTCAGGCAGTCAAGCATCCTCGCGTTTTTCCTTTACTGTATATGAAAAAATGAATTATCAAATGCGAGCACGTCCTGCCATTGGGGAATTTCGTGCGGAATATGGCTCCCCCTTGCCCATCCTGCCTTACGCAACCAGGGAACGTCATTATTTGGAATTTTGGTTGAGTCCGTACCACCCCCCCCCGGAGTGGCTTGATACGACCTCCCCCTCTGATAAGATCGAGCTGTTGAGAAGGAGGCGGGGTATGTAGTACATGTGAAATGGGAAAACTGCGATATTTACGCCCCCCTCCCCCTCTTCTCCCAACAACGAGCGAATACGCCCACCCCCCTGTAAAGTCCGTTGAACATGAAAAATCAACTATCAACGAACAAAAATTCTCTCGATACCCCTAGCTTCCAAATGCGACCCACCTGGTTGGGGGGGAAAAAAAATCCGCACGATGATGTGCTCATCACATCAAACTCCCTACCGAACTAAGTACCAAGTTCAGTTATAAAAAATGGTAGTTACTGAGAACGGGAAAAACCGTGTCAAGTCAAGGACTGGAAAAATTTTCTCGATTTCCTCACGCGTGGAAAGATTTCAGCTCAGATACGATCCCATCCCTCCTCCCAGCGACCAGATGCGACCTGCATCGCAGAGGTTTTCCCTACCTACGACGTGCTCCGCCGTCATGATCCACTACGTTTGTCCAGCGCTTAAGTATACTGAGAATCCGAAATTCTGGAACGCTTGCGGCTGCCAGCACAGAGAGCGCCCATTTCCGGCACTTTCGATAATCATATTTCTCCCTCACATTTTTTCCTATGCAGCATTTGTGCTCTAGAGAGGAGGATGGGGCCACGACAGGATAATGAAAAAGTTGCTGTAGAGCGTCTCACGCAACTAGGTCCTACAATATTCTAGCAAATGAAGTTGGCCTTCTGAGGCGAGGTATTGTCTGAAGTAGGACAGTGTGGTCTAGTTTCTTAGGTGCGTTCATACTTTGCGGCAGCGTACGCTAGCGTTTCCAGCGTTCGCCAGCGGCAGTGACAAGGAAAGGATAGATATCGATCTAGCGTATGCCAGCGTCACCAGCGTGCGCTAGCGTAATGCTAGCGTATGCTAGAGTTACGCTAGCGTTACGCCAACGTACGCTAGCGTAGCGAGGGCTAGCGTTTCCAGCTGTTCAATAGCGTTTCCAGCGTTTCGCCAGTTGCTCCAATTCAAAAAAGTGAGCATGAGCGGTCAAGGTGTGCTAGGAGAAATTAAACCTTAATAGCTTGGTAGGTGCATTCCAACAAAGAGTCAAGGTTGAGTACTTCATTTCCTGGAGCATAGGACGTTTACTCGTGAGGTCCTTGAGCAGTTCTTTCGTTTGTTCCTCAACCCTTTTCTCAACTTCACTATCTTAGTCTCTTTTTTGAAACTTTTTGAAAACGTTAAGCTAATCATTGGTAAAACAACCCATAATATATCACTGATTACAACA
>MU950597.1:0-44748 GCA_036418165.1 Cooperia oncophora
AGACTCCGCCTTATGTGATGATGTTGTGGCATTTTCACGGACAGATTCTAATCCTGCCATTTCATCCTGAGCAGTTAATTAGTGTTTAATCTAGGCAGGTAGGGAGTCTGAATAGTTCTACTTAATCATCTTGAAAACGTCAGAAGACCACATCTCAGCGTCTCTCTCACAACAGCTGGCAGTTCGATGCAGTTCATCACTTCAATGCAGCAACATTTGCTGCTTGAGATGCTGCGCACGAGACAACCATGAGGAAACTTATTCAGGACCATGCTATATGAAGTGATCAAACCAGCACAAAATTATATAAGAGCTACTAGGCTTTCATCTCAAAAACATTTTCAATTTTTTCGTAAGTGTCCACATACTCTTGGTACAAAGAAAATTTTATCCAGTATCAAAAATGTTAAGTGGCTCATAAGATGCTGCGAATTGAAGTACACTCAGCTTTCCGTATCCGAGGAATCGGATAGTGAAGATTCGTTTCGCCAAAAGCGAAGGTGTTTTTGTAGAGTCACAATTTGGGGTGTCCACATACTCTTGTTACTCACTGTACTGCGCTTCCAGTGCAGCCTTGGGGAAAACAACTTCACTCTTGTTATGCGAGCTCTTCATATTCACCTAGAGACATTAAACACCATCGGCGTTTAGTGCGCATATGCTTTCCTATTTAATGACGGAAAAGCTGGCTGAGCGGGTCCACTTTGAGCTCACAGGAAATGAAACTATGGCAACGGTCCACAATACGGTACGTGATCTGACGAAGTGAAACTGACGAGATCATTTCTTGGCTCATCATATGGCTGTATTATCTGAGTCATTCATTGGTTAAAATCCACCATAAACGAACATTCTTCGAAAATATATAGTTTTCTTTTTCATTGCTACGAATCAACAAAATGGTGAACCCATGACTATCCAAACCCCCAAACACTGGCAGCTGCCACTCGGAGAAGAGTGATGAAAGTTGTGATTTTGATGTGAAAGTTCTACAGCCCTTTCCTAACTCTTTTTAGCTGGTTCGATCCGATCTTCATTTGTTTCGATCACCAAACCTACATCTACGAGAGGAGCGTTCAATGTTCATGAAGAGCGGCAAAGTTAAAATTTGCACTTATTCACTTTCACTAGGGTTCCGAGCTCCTGGAATCGACAGTCCATTAGAGCGTTGTGATAACGTGGCAGAACGCGGTGCAAAGCATATCTAGTTGGCACTTGTGATTAATAAAGTTTTGACTACTCAAAAAAAACAATAGCATGCGTGAATTTTGACGAAGCTAGGGTCTTGAATGGACGGTGTTGCGCGTTTGGCAGCATCATGCCAAAGTAGAATAGGCTTGTCTGGTTCCCTGACTGTCTGCCTATCTTCTGCCTGAAAGTTTAGCGTTAAGGGCTACCTGGACTGGCCTACTCATGGGTCCTGAGGTAAGGCATGGTCAGGTCCATGGCACTAATGAACCAATAAGGGAAGGTAGGCGGTGCAATGGTCATTTAAGCCTGAAAGACTGCAAATCATATTTTGAAGTTTTTGTAACGATCCTCTAAATAGGATTGTATAGGCTCTTTGTTCCGCAGCTGCTTATCACATGGAAGAGCATCTTTATACTCAAAGGCACATCCCGCGTTCAAAAATGGTGAGTGCTGCTGCTCAAAAGCTAGTGACAGAGCGGTTATCAACATACAAATGCAAAAAAAGCAGAAGGACTCGCCGAAATGTCCCATTAGAAACCCATGTGAACAAGGTGGAGTCGGACAAGCTCTCACCTGCTGCTGCCTTCCCTTTCTCCTTATCATGACCCTTCCACCATTTTAAATGGGGAAAGCTAGTAACGGGAAGAGCACTACAAGAAAGGTTTTCACGGAGAGAACAGTTTTTCTTACACTCCGTCACATTCACATTTCATATATACCATTTCCTTTCACTAAACTTCAAAGTCAGCACTTTCAAATCACAATTTAAATCGCACTAGATATCAGCCAGCCCCGTCCCGACGACCAGGCCGCTTGTCAACGCTCATATCAATTTTCCAATTTCATCCTAAAACTCCCAGCTCGTTGACCCTTGCTGTTTCGCACATACAGCCTGATACAATGATACAAAGGCTCGAGCTCACTTTTTTCGAGTATTTTGCCACGGTTCCAAATTTTTATTATTTTTTTCGAACTTCATCATTTTTACACCTATTCTTTACACAGCAATGGTACTCATAGTCGCGCTGTTATGCAGTGATACTCCGCCTTCTACACTCCCCTCTTTCGCTCTTTTAGCAAAAAAAAGTTGAGTTACGGGTGCCGCTTCGGGTCGAGCGCAGCCTTGTGTGTGAAGACGGACTGACAATTGGCTGATGCAAGTGTTTGGTTGATCCAGGGCTGTCCGGCGACACTACTCTCCAGCTCACACTAGGTTAGACTGACTCTTCCAGGGCACAGCATTCGATGGGGATTTTGGTCGAGCCTGTACGACCCCCCCCCTTTTTTTTGCCGTTCGGTTTATATTGCCTGCATAACATCGCATAAAAATTATACAGAGCAGTGTTCGCACTCGCATAGTTGCTCTTTTCGCTGGAGTGCGAGAGCAGAAAAAAGGCAAGCAATCACGAGTTTATCGCCCACTCGTGAAAAACAGGCTTTTTGTGTATTCACAGTGTATTCACTTCACAGGACGTGCAATATAACCAACCAAGCTAGGAACCGCGAGAACAACATAAAAGGAAAAGCTAAAAACAAAAAAGGCTTTTTAACGCGGACGATTCATCTCGCTCCGCAACTGAATCCGACCTCAGAAGGCGTCAGTGGTGCAATTGCGGCCAGCCGTTCCCAAAGTTGTCCCGTTTGCATAGCTCAATCGACTGTCGATTAAAGGACCGGGGAAGGAATTCTGGGCGAGCATCAGCGTGGGAAACAAATTTTCAGCAAGTAGGGTGTCTTTGAAGGACCATAACTTACTCAAAGGCGGACCTATGGGGGGGGAGGAAAGCGTATTCGTGTAGAGGAAGGTTTGATCTTCCTAAAAATACTAAAATGTTCATGAAGGTCGCAAAAAATCACAGAGAAATTGGCCTTGGGGATTCGATGGGGATTTTTCAGGAACATTTTGAATCAATATATTTTTTTTGTAACTCAACATTTCACAAATCTGAGAACGGATTCGAGAGTATGAAGACTTGCCTCTTTCTAAAAACCTATTGAACTGTTTCGGAAGTCCTCGAGAAACATTGAGATCTCGGCGAGTGGGATTTCTCGTGCAGCTACTCGAGCTGCGGCGAAAAAACCCGTTTCCTGTGTACCGTTTCAAGTGAGCGTTTCGACATAACCAGGAACGCAATGGAAACGTATCCTGTGGTGGAGCAGGAGCAGAATACTGGTTCGCTCAGCGCGCATCGCGCTGACTTTGGATGCGCGCGCACTCACTAGGTCCCGCGCAGAAGTGATGGGATTGTGCCAACTGTGCGTAATGTCTGTCCACGCGAGAAAATGTGTCTATAGGGTTCAGGGATGTCCATGGCGAGCCTGTGCACTGTTTTTCCGTTCGCGTATGATGGAACATGTCCCTGTCGACGCTGCCAGATTTCGAGCTCGCAAATTGCTGACTCCGATAGAGGAAACAACTGCTGCGAAAACGTCTATACGAACGATATGGTAGTCCTGAAAAAACAGGTTGGCTCAGCGCCAAGCGCCGACGCGAAACGCCATATCATTGGCAGCGAACCAAAGTTTGAGTTGTACTGTTTGGTCACTTACGAGATTGATGTCGACTTATTAATTTTGCAGTTATTTCGTATTAGTTTGATGAATGAAAGTTTGTACTATTTTTTTGCATATCCGAGTTCTCTACAACAGCATTTTCGCTGTTCAGGACTCAGCACATTGACAATTTGCGCTGCTCGTTACTGGCTGCCGCACTCACTACAACCCCCCCCTCTCCTGGCCAGCCAAATACGACCCCTCCCCTGGGGAATCCCCAACCAATGCTATGCCCTGAACCCTTCTTCGCAATAGCCAGCCCTTATATACGGGGCTCGAAGGGGTGGAACCGGAAGTGCTGGTCCGTTCAAAGTGATCACGTCACACTTGGCGGGAAACCAGGCGTCGATTGGCCGATTAATCCGCGTCGGATACCGACTGTTTCGGCTCACGTCCCCAGGAATGTAAAACGAACAGGCGCACCAAGCAAAACTTCATAAAATCAAAAGGTAATAACAAAAGTTGAAGTTACAAAAATAACTGTAACACAACAATCAATCCTTTCCCTTGTTTCAGATTTTTGGTTGGCTACGGCAGCCCCTCCCGCTCTTATGAATCAAGGATGAAAGCTTTTTTCACGTCGTAGAAGCTCCGCACACTTTTGAAAAATGTAGCAGTTTGGCAGGTTAGGGCTCACCTGGCAGGTGAGGTCTCGCTCGTCACTCGGAATAAAAAACACGCAAAGTTTATTCTAAGTGACGGGGGAGACACTGAACATGCCAGCTGAGATTGTAACCTGTCGGCTTACACCATTTCCAAAGGTGGGTGGTGCTTCTCATGGTGGGTGTGGCTACGTGTTGCAATCCTAAATGTGAAAATAAATTCAAAGTTTTGTAAAAGTGGGCACGGTGGACGGAGCTTGTTGTATCAGTGCATGAATGCGATTCCATGGGTACTTGGTTGTGTGGAGAATGGGGTACAAAAACAGCAGATCTGAAAAAATACAAAAATTCGAAATCTGTAACGAGTTTCTCTACAAATATGAGGAGTGCTTGCATCAGTAATTTCCTGTCAGTGGGTGCGTGCAAAACAGCAAAGTTCAAGGGAATTATAGAAGTAGAAGATACAAAAAAATTTCAAAATTCATGTCCGCGCTGAAACATAGACGTGGCCACTACGGGACTTGCGGTGGTGTCTACCGCGATATGGTTCAGTAACTAAAATTTTGAAACGTCTTTGAATTTGATTTAAAAAGTAGCGAATTTAAAGTGGAACTGGTACATTGGTGGTAAAGAATTCAACTTCTGCCGAAACTAATCCAGCTTTCCAAGCCACATTGAACACGTCGCAAAACATCGTTTTTAATTTTTGTTTTTTTTATATATAATATGGTTGCGACTCTTTTTACCAGTAGTTTAATGGAGTTTTCACCAAGATTACTCTTCCCACGCGGAATCTGCGCCTAGGCAGTTTGGCCCGGGCCGCCTGCCCCATCAAGCGTGTGCAGCGGAACCCACAGAACGGGACCTGCCCGCTAGGTAATGAACAGAGCGGTGGCAATGGGTGGATTGCCGCCGCAAGACGTCAGACCAATAAGGGGGGTGTCCTCGTCGGGTTTTAAAATTTGCAATTACAACAAAGTGTTGAAAGATCTCGGCAACGAAAAATTGAAACAAATTCTCAACAACGATTGTATATGTACTACAAATACAAAAGAAGAATATGTGGATAAAAATTATGAACACATTATAACAGGAAATGTAAATCTTATGAAAGAAGAGTTTCAGACGATTGCAGGGACTAAATATAGATCAGACACAGGCATAACAAGGCAAGAAGTTTAAATAGTGTTTGAAGATGCACTCATTAAGGTTATAAATTATTTTAAATGTAAATTCAATGCTAGCAATCAGAAAATTAAAGGCAGTTGGCACGATAAATCGCTATACAGGTGTAGGATTTGTACGACTGGCTTAAGTCAATTCAATAAGTCAGTCAATAAGTCACGAACTACACAACATCACCTTCGACAATCTCAGAATTTACACTGCGGATTTCACGGACATGTTCACAAACTTAGACGTGATCTTATCATAAAGAATTATAATGCAAGAAATTCTTAACATTTGCTCCAAAAGTGCCAACAGATCCTTTATTGCCACTAATGTACCGTGTTTTCTATACAGATGGTAAAGAATTTAAGACCAACTACACATTTTACAAATTCAGCAATTTAGTTTACCTTGTTGACTATCTTTTACGTAACAGTTTTTGGCTTTTTGCTTACAATACATTCAAGCAGATTAAAGGTGTCCCACAAGGTGGCAATTTCAGTCCACTACTGGCAGATCTCACGCTTTTCGTCATGGAGTTCGACTATGCTAAATCTAAAACGTTTAATAAGAGTGAGCTATCCACTTCATAGAGATATATGGATGATTTGCTTGTGGTGCATGACCAAACTGATGATGAAGTAGATGAACAACTTTCTCGAGTTCATCAAAATACCCTTCAAATTAACAATTTTATTACTAACTAAATTAGTACCGAGCTGTATAACGAAAAGGATGATTTTAGCTTCAATGTAATCAGATTTCGTTATAGTGACACAAACATTTCCCTTATTAACGAATCCTCTGTTATACAGGGGGGGGGGCAAAAAAAAAGCCATTTTGCCTTCATGACTTTCAAGGCGCTACAAGTTACACTTTATTAAACTCTTATCGGACACTTTTACAACCATATTAAAGAGCACATTAAATACTATGATGATGCTCCGCCACAGCCTTCTGGAGGAGCGCCATCGAGAGATTCGGCCGCGCGAAAGTGAGTGGGTACCGGAGTTGAGCGAGATCGTTGATTTCTCCGCCACTGTAGACCACCCTGTTGAGCTCCCTCGAACCGAGTAATTGAGGGGGTTTACTTTAGGAACCCCGCTTAAATACTCCGTTTTTTCCAGATACTCAACGTTCCTCCATTCCAAGTAGGCGAAAGTTTTTCCGAAGCCCTTCGATTCCATGTGGTGTCACCCAATCCTGTAGCAGTAGAAAGTTTCCAAGAAGGTACGGGCAACGACATGAAGATGGGATATTCTCCTCGAGTTGCTGGATGTAGCCACCAGCGCACACCCTCAGTCTTTGGCCCACGAAGAATATCGGTTCATCGCCATTCCAGGTACGTGCGGTCCACACCGTCAACCCGCGCCTTGGCTGAATGGGGTGAAGAATGATGTCCTGGACGGTAGCGACGTTGCCGGAGCTGCTCGATATTTGAGGTCTGCAGCATCAAGAGTACTGGTCTCCAGTAGCTAATCCATGGGTGGTTCCTTCCAAGAAGTTCCGCTGCTGTTTGGAGACCACGGTAATTCCAAAGGCGTTCTCACTCAGGCCCGACCTAGAGATGCTTCATATTTTGGTGTACATGAAGGTGAATGGCGCAGCCGGCTCGCTGCTTTATAGAGGAAGATCTTGGGCATCTTTCGCGCCTGGTACTCATATCCACTTCCTTGTCTGGGCTGCGAAAACTTCCTCATAGTATCGCCGGAATGACATTTTTTTGGGCCCCCCTGATACGGAAAATTTGGTTAGCGAATACTTGTTCGTTCTCAACGTTGTCGTCAGCAATAATAACGGATATGGTCACGACTCTCTTAAAAAATGGCTACGAAGAAGATTTCATTATTACTGCATTGTAAAATGTATTTACAAAAATAAATTTAAAAGTTAGAAATTCTCCAATCGCAATAATTGTAGAAAGATAAATAGACTAGTGACAGGAATTCTCACTTGAAGCCGTGCTCAACACAATTTCCTCTTTCCACTACACTTTTTAATTGATTTGATTTTTGTAATCCGCTTGGACATTGTTTGATTCTTAACATCTCACAGCAGGTGTAATCTACTAACAATCCAATTTTCCTTCCTCCTACACGTGCTTAGACTCATATCGTATTATATTACTCTTTCATTATTATGTATAATTCGCCATCATCTTGATAGCATGAACTTTTGTAAACCCCTTTAACTTTTACTTTCGCTCTCGTTTTATCCTAGTTCTCAACACCTTCCCCTATGCTGTCCATGTCCTCATGTCGTCAACCTGTCGCACTTACGAGCTCGGGAGTTGGCTAGGCAGTGATGATACGTCTGCGATACAGAGCGAAACGGATCATCTATGCTCTGAAGTGAATTCCTTTCCCAATTTTTGCTTTTCTTTGCTTCTAGTTAGATCCATGACAAATTAATTAAGATTGAATGACACTGCAGCATCTACAATTCACATTTCCCTCAGCACGGCAAGGAGCTAATCAGCTGGCATGACCGTTCTTTAGTTGCTTATATCACACTCTCATATGAAAATATTGTACACGCGTCGTGTTATACATTATTATTGCTTTTATCTGCAACTATAAGATAAATTCAATTGGATACTGTAACTTGATAAAAGTGATAAGCCAGCAGAGATGCTGCGTAGGATAAAATCAAAGACAATTGGGAACGCAATACAAGGTTTCAGGCGAGGCGATAACTGCTGCTTAAAGCCGCAGTCCGCGATCAGATAGTTATCAAAAGAAAGCTGAGTTGTAGGCGAAAGCTGGACCACGGACGGGATCCGAACCCGTATCCACCACTTGCCGAGCGGCTGCGTTCCCTATTACGCTACTGAAGCCCGCTCGGCTCAATGGCTATTTGTGCCATTGCCTTCGAGCACTCACACCTTCAACGTGACGAGGCCGATATTGGCAATGAGCCGCAGGCCTGAAACTTTTTTTATAAATTTTAGGGTGCTATATTTTGATAACTGCTGTTTAAGGCCGCAGTGCTCGATCCGAAAGTATCACAAGAACGCTGAGTTGTGGGCAGAAATGGGACGGAATTCGAACCCAATATAAGGTGTTTACAAGCTCTTCAATGACACTGTTTCCACGAATTCTCGGTCGAGTCACAACTAGGTTTCTGGCTCTTGTTTACTAAGGAAGAAATAAAGGATGTAGTAGCTGAAAAATTTCTAAAAATGTCAATAACTCAGCTCTTCTTTGATCTGTTTCCCATATACATGTTTGATTCCGGCAGATCTCAGAAACATATCGACGCTCTTGAGTGGACAATGATATCGAACAATGGTAAATAAGTTTAAACGAGGTGTACTGCACCAAGTGCAGCATGCAGACGTATAGAAAGAAACGAGTGTGATGCACACGGTTTAGCGCGTGGTACGCAGAGGGTTTGAGAGATCCTTAGACTGCATTAGGCCATCATTCCAAGACCCGTATTTTTATGCCACTGCAATCTTGTCTGGAAGGCGAAGGCGTGGCGCTTTCCGTAGAGAAGTTGCTCAATGAATCTGTACTTCGATTCCTAGGACAGGAAGAAGAGGTGCACTTCGTCCTTCTGATATCGGTATGTTGGCAACGTCTAGGGAAGCGGCGGGAATACGGGATACATGAGCTGACGCAGCGTTTTTAAACTTTATCGTCTTTTTTCGCTCAAATCATCTGTTACTCGGGGAGGCACTGTTAAATGCAACTTTGCTAAAGCAAGCCTGGACAGTATGCGTCATTCCTTTCCTGACAGAACCCTATCCAGGAGTCCATGAGGCTTCATATGATTCCGTGTTGGCTCTTAAATGTTGCTGTTTTGAGTATCAAGTGATAACCTTCTTCAGGAGGTTGGTGATGGGTACTAAATTGTCCTTGTATACAATTTTGTTGTGTAATAGATACGAAATACGGCATACTGCCTTTTACGTCGGCTGGCTCCATGTGTCAGTGCACGGGTAAAGGAATAGTTGTGACTTAAAGACACACGGTACGCTCACGCACATGCGGTTAGGGTACAAGGCCGTGGGAAAGTCCAATTCGTCCATGCTCCGCCCACTGTTTATGCTAACAGCCGTCCCGCGCAAAGCGTGTCGCGCGCAGCCTCTTGGCTTTTTGCCAAGTCCTGTAATTGCCCTTTGGAATACAGGTAAAACGCAATTTGCTCATGCGGATAACATTTGGGGTGCTGCAAAAGATGAACCGAAAATGATGACGAGGGCTAGAACTCACGAGCAACTGTGCTGCTTGTGCAACCATTCAGAGGCCGCGCATGTCCACAGAACATGACAATCAAAATGGCCTAAGCATTCCACTCGTTAGTTTAACACGAGCAAAACGCAATTGATGCGAATAACATTTAAGGTGTTGCTCATGCTGCAAAGTCCGAATAGAAGGTGATGAAGATGAAAAAGGCTAGAAAAGAAGAACAGCGAATGTACATGTAAATAAAACAAAAATAAAAAATCCGAGGAAACGCAACTTAATTGAAATCGCGTGTGAATTTCTGCGATCCGGCGCGAATTCGGCTCCGAAGCCATAGGAACACTTCAAACTAGCTAACGAGTGGGATCTTGGACCTTTTTATTTTCATGTTTTGTGGGAATGGCGGGCTCCGAGGCTCGTCATCATCTTAGGTTCTTATTTTGCCGCACCTAAAGTGTTATCCGCATCAGGAAATTGCGTTTTTACTTGTATTACAGAACGCAATTACAGGACTTGGCAAAAAGCCAAGAGAGCTGCGCGCGACGCGCGGACGGCTGTTAGCATAAAGGGAGTATGTGCCGCGAGTTGTATTATGGACGGAGCATGGACGAAAGCCCTGTACTCTAACCCCGTGCAGTTGCTTTCGTAAAACATCTCAAGGAGGGGCGCGAACTCAAGATGCTTAATCTGCTTTCAATTTCCAAATTCTAGTACATTTTTTGATGGCGAAAAACTGTATTTTGTCTTGGCGAACGTGTAGTAAATAATGCCATGGCTCTCTGACCAGTTCAAAAGTCGCCATTTCACACGCGCTTTATTTAGGAAGCAATAACAAAATCAAGCAAAATTCCAATAAGCAGCGTGTTTTTTATACCATGAAGTTCGCACGCATCACTGACCTTTTCATGGGAATTGGAAAGTGTTGTTATAAAAAATAAATATTTCCAAAGATGAGGTTGATTTACCGGTATTGCGTTGGATATTTACCGCTCAGGGCTGCTTATGAAAAGAAACATGATGGTTTCTCAAACAAAACAGTTGTGAAACCCACTGAATGAATATCCAATTCGCCTTCTCCGTAAACTTTTGAGTGTACGCTGACCTCTGATGATGGATTTGCCATGTGGTGACCTGTTGCAGTGAAGTGCCACCTTCGCCACTCAAAAGAGCGCCAGAATGCGGCTGGAGGACATCCGAGTGTCATATCCATACTCCGCTTACGCTATCCACGGAGTATAGTATCTGCGTTGATACGTAAGCCACGCACTGAGATACGTACGGAGTTAGAGACCTATCAGAAGTGTGAGAAGGCGCAGACAGGTAGAGACAGGATGGTTATGGTCGGGCGTTAGGCGAGCGCTACCGCAGAGCGGGAGGAGTATGTTAATTGCACCCCGATACTACAACCCTCAAGCCCCGTTGTGCTTTTTTGAGCGGTCTCAAAAGAGTACAACGGGGCTCGAGGGTTGTGATACCGGGGTGTAATTTCTCTGTTGTTGGTTTGGTCTGGTGGAGTTCACTCAAGTGCATTCTACCAAAAAACATCTCCGCCCAGTGGTGCTCTTCGACTACAAGCACCACAACAGCCACACAACTAGGATACACAGAAGTGCATTTCGTTTTTGACAGGCAATGGTGATCGCAAAATAAACAATCCAACGGTTCCTCGCTAGAGTTGGCACGGAAAGTGAGGACAGCCCGCGCACTTACCTATTTTCATCCAACCAATTACCTCGGACCGCAGATGACCATTCTGATTTACTGTGAGATAGAAACAAACTCGGACAGGCACGTGCATAGTGAAACACCATGTGTTAGATGGCGTGCCCGAGATGGCGCGTGAAGGGGCTCGCCTGAGGCCTACAGGTATGGATTCTCCTCCAGAGGTGCTCGTTCTCCCCCCTGGACTACCCACTCCCTCGGTTCACTGGTACCTCCTGAACTACCTACGACTTGTGTCTGCCCAAGGGCAGATACAAGGAGACATGCACCGTGTAAATACCATACCTCACACAAACTCATGGTTAATTAAGTTTATGTAATAATTAAGTTTATGTTATAAGGAAAACTTCAACAATGAATAAAATAGGTTAGTGACATGCTAATAAATGGCGAACCTGTCCGGCGAGAGAGATATGTAGCTCCGTGAACTATAATCACTCGCAAGCGATATATCGGACCATGTCCCCATATACGTGACAATCTCGGCTTCAGGCCGTTAGGATACAGACTTCTTCAATGGGACCTTCTAAGGACCCATGCCCTACGTAGCGCCACCTCGAATAAGCTCGGGTCCGTTGTGAGTGCATGCATTAGTGTCTCTCCATCACGGGTGGCCGACTGCCAGAGGGGGGTTACTACAGCGGTGGAATATCATCATCAATCGGCGAGTAGTAGGGCTCAGCGGAGAAACCAGGGGGGATTCGGCTGCTCGGAGTAAAACGTCGAAGGATAGAATCCTTTACATATAATCCGCTAAGTTTGCCGGTTGGTGCGTGTGTGCGTGAATGTTTTTGTCTGTCTGTATGTGTGTTTGACCGGAAATTCATAACTTTCTTCAAAACAGCGTTTGTGCGCTTAAACTGATAAGTGATGTAGGAGTTCGTGCAGGAACACTATTGGTAGGGAGTAGGCCGTGATAACAGCTGATAAGATACCAAGGGGCCCTGGGAGGGAAGGGTCACCAATTCTATAGCGCGGGTCACAGCAACGACGGAACGTTGGTTCCGACATGTTAGATAGGGGGTAGGATGGGAACATTATTGGTGGGTGGCAAGACGTGATAATAGCTGAAAGGATAACATAAGGAGCCTTAGAAGGGGAGGGTCACAAAATCCATAACATGCGTTACAGAAACGGTAGGACTTTGATTCCAAGAAGTGATGTAGACGGCAGGATGAGAACATTATTGGTGGGTGACAGGCCGTGATGACAGCTGATATGATATCATAAGGAGGGCCCCTTATGGAAGGAAAGGAGGTCACCAACTACATAGCGCGCGCCGCAGCGACGACGGAAAATTGGTCCAGGAAGTAAGATAGCGGGTAGGATATGCAATCGTTATTGGTGAGGGCAGGACATGATACCAGCTGATGAGGTACCACAGGACCTTTTTTGAAGAGGTGCCCCAGAGGTTAATAGCGCGAGTTGTTTTAGGTTGTTCGGAAAGTTCTCAGCGTTTTGTGCACCTATTTTTTGTACATTCACTGCTGATTAAAACCTCATTCTGCCTTGCTTCTCAGTAGCACATCCTGTAGAGAATTTCTTGCGCTATCTGATGGTATAATTGCCGTCTCATCATTACTTGATAACCCTTTTTTCAAGACTTTTTCAAGCATGTGAAAAGAGCACTTCGGCATTTTTTTCTTCGACTATAAATTGGAGCAATCCGCAATCGAAACAGCTCAACAAATTAACCAGGTGTGGGAGCCCAATAGTGCTAGAGAAAGCACTGTGCGGCAATAGCTCAACAAATTCGTTCTGAAGATTTTAGCCTTGAAGATGAATCTCCTAGCGGTCGACTTAAAGCAATATCTGACGAGGATCTTAGGAGGATTTTGGAGGCTGACCCATCCCAAACAGTTCGAGAGATAGCTGAAGAGCTAGGCCTTGGCAAACCCACTGTTGCAGATGGTCTGGAACGCATTGGGAAGGTGAAAAAAACTCGACAATTAGGTGCCCCACAATCGGAGTGACCGGCAGGAATCGGCACGTCTCGAGGTTCCTTCTGCATTGCTTTTGCGCAGCAGAAACGACCTGTTTTTGGACCGAATTGTCACCTGTGATGAAATATGGATCATATATGATAACAGGAGAAGTTCCGAACAGTGGTTGGATTTTGACGGACCCCCGAGGTAATTTTCAAAGCCGAACCATCACGGAAAAAAAAAGATTCTGGTCACGGCTTGGTGGTCATCGGCTGGTGTGATCCACTATAACTTTATATCACCAGGCCAGACCATCACAGCAGAACCCGTTACTTCGTGAAGAAATCGACCGAATCTGTAAGCCGAAAATATTTGTCAGATGCAGCCAACACTTATCAAAAGAAAGGGTCCGATTCTTTTGCCTGACAACGCCCACCCGCACGTTTCACAAATCACTATCCATAAATTGAACGAATTGGGGGTCGAAGTTCTACCTCGACCGTCATATTCTCCAGACTTTCACCAACCGACTATCCACCTTTTCAAACATTTTCAGAACTTCCTTGCTTGAAAACACTTCATCAATTAGGACCAGGCAAAAAAGACCCTCGTAGATTTCGTGTATTCTCGACCACCTAGATTTTTTCTTATGGGATTTCTCGACTGCTATCACATTGGCAAAAGGTGTGCTGATTCGAATGGTGGCCTATTTCGATTAAATCCGATGAGTATTAAAAAAGTTACGATCGTTTAAAGTGTAACACCCAAAAACGCTGAGAACTTTCCGGACAACCTAATAGCAACACGCGAACTGCTTCCAGCAAGTCATTCGCGAATGGTTACACCACGTTCGCGCGGCGCCGTTCTCGTCAAAAACTCCCGTTTGGTCGAATGGCGCGTTCGCATCGCGGGCGACACTTGGGCAGTCATCCCGTTCATGGTTGCGCGTTCGCGACGGAAACATGAACGCTAGAAATTAACGAAGGCCGCTTTTCGCCGTTCATTTTTAACATTTCCCCCTTACTTACAAGTTTTATCTAAGTTTCGGTGAATTTATTTAGGTTTCCTACCCTTTTTGATGTTCAGTAGTACCCGCACAAAGAGAATATAGACTTTGATTCCTGTGGAAGTTCTTAGTTCCCCCTGAAGGACGCACTACTCCTCACCTGGTTCCGAAAAAAATACAAGAGAAAATGTTCTTATTGCTACTTGCTAAATTAATTGTTTTATGATTTGTTTATAATTGCAGTTGAAAGAAGAAAAAAAAAACGATCAAAAAGCGAGGGAAGAGGTGAGTGTACTCCAAGAGTGCACGATTCGCCCAAAAAGAAAGTTTTTGAGATTTTTTCAGGTATACACGCCTATTCTAATGTTGCATCAGGGCACAGCATTCGATGGGGATTTTGGTCTAGCTTTTACGATCCCCCCTTTTTTCAGGGGCTGGGTACGACCCCCCCCCCTATGCTCGCACGAGTGGCTGACATGGCTTGACTGTGGTTGTGGTTTATACTCGGCGAAACAGTTTGTACATAATCACAGAAAATTCATAAAACTCATGAAGTGAACAACGTAAACTCCTGGCCAGAAATACGACCCCCCCTCGCCAACAACGGCCAAATGCGACCCCCCCCCCCTCTAAACCTCCGCAAAGCGACGAAAAATCGAAACTATAAAATAAATTTTCCCCAGGCCCAAATACACCCCCCCTTTGGCGGCCAAATATCGACCCCCCCCATAGGCGAATCCCCATCGAAACGCTGTGCCCTGGTTGGATAGTTATTTCTCTATTCTTTGATTATGATTTCATATCCAATAGTCAGTGCGAAATATGCAAATGAAATACAAAAACCAGAGAATGGCGCCGTGTTCTCCCGGGAAGTTCACGATTCGCCAAAAGGCGGCGGTTTTTCGTGTACTCCCGGCGAGGACAACGCCGCCGCGCAACGTGTTACAGGAACCATTGATGAAGGAGCATAATCCTACTACTATATAATCCGCTAGGGTTAGTGCTGAGTGTGTGTCTGGTGGCTTGTGTTTGCTGTGTGATGTGGTCACAAATTCATAGCGAGCGTCGGCAGAAGAGGTGACAAGCCCAAGAAGCTAGTATACATGGCAGGACGGGAACACTTTGATGGGTGACAGGAGGTGATGACACTTGATTAAGATTCGCACAAGGGGCCTTTAGCAAGGACGAGGATGACCGAAATCGTAGCGGCCAATTTGCAGCAGCTGCAGGAGGCATGATTTTCAAGAAGCTGATGCTACATGCGCAGGGACCAGAACACTTTTGCATGCGGGTGACAGGAACGGTGATGAACACTTGATAAGATTCGAAAGAGGCCCTTAGAAGGCCCCTTATCGACATCTTATTTCAAGTCTTTAGAAGGAGCGGGGGTGACCAAATCGTCGCAAGTTTGCAGCAGCTGCGGGGACCGTGATTGTCAAGAAGTGGATATACGATTGCAGGACAGCGGAACACTTTTGCTGTGTCGTGACAGGCAGGCCTGATAACACTGATAAGATTCGATAAGGGGCCCTTAGAAGGGAAGGTGACCAACAATCTAGCGCAAACGTGTGCAGCAGCCTGCAGCGACCTTGATTTTAAGAAGACTGATATACATGACAGCGACGGAACACTTTTGTGATGTAAACACGGAGGTGATAACGCTTGATAAGATTCGATAAGGGGGCCTTAATAAGATGAGGGTTACCGAATTCGTGGCAAGCTGCAGCAATGCGCGGACCTCGATTTCAAGTTACTAATATGCCATAGAGGACAAGGCCTGGCAGAAGTCTGATAACCATGTGCGTAATATCCGATAAGGCGGCCCTTGGAATAGCGAGGCGTCATCCAATTCGTGGCGCAGGTTACAGCAACAGTTTGGGAACTCAGACTCCGTGACGGCTGATAATACAGTGGAAGCGCTCAACCGGACGGGGGCGTTCCCTACGACCCACGCTGGCGAGCGTTCCGGTGGATCCGTCGTCGTATGGGCAGCACGATAAATTTTGCGGGAGATTAATCATCATTGCTCTCCGTCTCTTACTGTGCACTCTGCCGCTCTACCACCACGCCGCCGCACCGTCTACCCACTCTTCCGCCTCTGGGAGCTCTTACGATTCAATAGTTGCTGCACGCTCTCGATTCAGCATGATTCCTGCCGCCATCGCAGTGTTTTTGCTAGGATCAGGTTTTTAAAGCTAAAATTTTTCGACTTTTGACTTCCAATGTTTTGAGGTGGGTATTCTTACTGAAACCGGTTCACATCTTGCATGAATTCGAGCATGAAATTCCTCCCCTGGGGAAACTGTAGCTTCCTTTCGATTTTTTGCCAATTTTCTTTCCAAACTTTTTCCTTTAATATCGCCCCCATTTTCTTTTTATGTTATCTGACCGAGCTTTTCAAAGCACTGTCTCAGATATGATCTCGTTATTATCGAGAACCATCTCTGACTCGGTTCGCTTCAAAGTCGCCTTCCATGGCCCGCTTTTCCCATGATTTTCTTGAAACTGTGGGGTCCGTGTACTTTTTTCTTTTCATTTGGACTCTATCCTCAACTCTTGAAATGTCGCTAACTTCATAATGAAAATTGAGGACTGAAACCGGCATTTTTCAGGCTTTTACAGCTGAACTATAGCAAAAATACTGGAGGACATGCCCGGCCAGAAATCAGCTGCTTCGAGTAGAATTTATGCGATCGGTTAGCAGTCCAGAGCGGAACGAAGTGGGTTAGACGGTGCGGCGGGCCCGGTGTGTCTAGAGCCAAGAGCTGATGAGTAAGAGAGCGCATAGGCCAACGTTTTTGGCCTTCCACCAATAAGCAATTATCGCCGGCCGCTCGCCAGCCGCGGCCATAGGACCGCCCTAACCGTTCCGCTGGGAGAAGTGCACTGATTAGGTGCTGGCAGGGGAGCAAACATTATGGCGGGCTACAGAAATGATAAACAATGATAAGATACTGGTAAGCGCCTCGGTACGGGAGCGCGTGCATTCAGATTTGCTAACGCATACACGCAACCACTGCCGAAACCTCTGATCCGAGAGGCGATACAGGCGGTGATATTTGATAGCTGATACGGACGGAGTGTATTAGCGTGCTACGGAAGTGGTAGGAGCTAAAATTGACAGGTAGCATGGGAAAATCCGCTCACTGCCCACAACAACACAAGTGCGATCGCCATATAGACTCAAGCTATAACGATCTCAGTGATTCAACCAGAACCTCATTCCTTCACTGGCTTATTAGTAACGGCGTCCGTCGTACGACCGCCTAAGCCAGCTCTATTCCAAAATGCATTGTGTTTGTTGTTACAGAGCATGTTAATAACGGCAGCACAACTGACTTTATACACTCTTACCACAATTATGCTTCCATCAGCAACTTCGTGAGGGCCATTTTATAAGCGTTCCACTGCTGAATGCGGTAGGTGCATTCCAAAGCAAGACGCTTTAGTGAAGACAGATTTCATAAAATTGTAGGGCTGCTTCAGTGGCTGCTATAAACAGGCTGCTACTATTTCCGTGTAGGTTATAAAGGACCAGTCGCCGATCGCTGAGCTAAGGCGCGCTTTCCTACTTTTGTGCATGCGGGGGGGCGGGGCGTCTGCTGCTGCTTCTGCGCCTTGACGGCACAGCGCTTGCTTTTCAGTTCTTGCCTGACCAGAAGCATTCCTCTTGAACAGTGTGGTTGGTCAAAGCGATCCTTAAACTTAGCACGCGGCAAAATCCGCATGGCCCGGCGAAGCCGGGCCAATGCTCACAAGAAGGCAGGAGCGCCCGGCGACAAGCCGGGCGATCCCGACTGGTTGTGTTATACTGGGAGAAAAGGCTTTACAGGATCACTATGCGGTATTGCATCTTTACTGCTGCTCGGCCTGAGCTTGACACCGGTGACAAGAAACAATGGGTAGAGGCGCTTATTATTTCAAATTATTCTATCCCTTACTATATTGTCGCCAATTGATTCGAACACGAAATTCTTGTGTTTATACAAGAAGTAAAAGCCTCGGAATACTGCGCAATGAAAATACTAGGATGTGTAGCAATTTCACTATTGATCTTCGATGTTATTACCATCGAAACTCTGTCAACCCTGACCGCCCTATTTTGAACAATGGTGGGCGTTTTTTTAGAAATTTGGCAAGCCACAGACATTAGCAAACTTTCATTAAACAGGAGAAGTACAATGAAATGGGCCGTATTTTCAAAGCAATTGTAGCCAATTTTTAGGGGTCAGTGATCACTACCATCATCAAGGTCCAACCATGCGCGCAGTAGTGTGCACGTCAGCCAAGCTGGTGGACTAGAAGCATCGAAGCCACCGATGATAGCCGCGGTTTCCCGCACTATTCGACGCGGAAATCAACTGAGTAGTGGTCAAGGTGGCTGACCACGGTAGCCGCCCAGCACATTAGGGAGGACCCTCGCGATTCGAGACACCCCGCCCCAAAAGAACTCGCTTGGGCTTAAACCTCAGGGGAGGCGTAGTGCTGGCTTCTGCGTTGAACCCGTAGGGTGCTTTGCGAAAGGTGAGGTACGGGGACACATCTCTCTCTCAGTAGCATCATGAATATTCTTGAACTAAGTGTAATTGATAGGAAGTATGAAGTAGAGTTAGTAGTAATATCAATGAATCTTCAAATCGTTAGTGAACTAAATTTACATAACTACAAAATCAACGCCATACTATAGAATTCCACTGAAGGCACTGAAGTACTTTTGACGCCGCCTATCGGTGAAGTCGGTAGCCGTTTGAATTAGAGACCTCCAAATTAGTAATGTGTGAAATAGTGAACAACATGGGAGAAAGAAAGCGCAGATCTCTGTGATAGTGGCTTCTATGGCTTCCACAGAAGCCCTGACACAGTGATCTGCGCTTTCTTCAGAAATAATATTGGAATAAATTGGACTCGCGCTTACCTTCCTTGCTCACCAATAGCCGTCACTGTCACTGCTCTGTTTCTGGCAAAGAAGGTGAGACCTTGAGCTCTGGACTAGCGGTTCTCGGGGGGCCCCCCACCTGAAGTGTCTTTCCTTAGGGGCGAGCATAGGGGAGGCGAACTGGAGCGTCCGGAGGGGGGAACGACGTGAGTGCGTGCGAGAAGCCGCTCGTAGAAGTCTTTGGGCGAGTCGTCGACGTCCTTTATAAGCCATGGATCAAGGGAGCAGATGGTGCGGTGGTGGCCTCATACGGCGCAAAGACTGCAGGGGTCCGCGCGGATATACTCCGCCCAATGCCTTTTTAGGCAATTGCTGAACAATTATGGCGGATGAACGACTGTCTTTTGCTGAGTTCAGGGACCTGCGGGCAGTCTGAACTAGAATGATATTCATCAAAGTAAAGGATGCAGGGGTCGTTCCTGAAGGTGCAGTCGCGCAGCTTCCGCCTGAGAAATTTTTTGAGCTCGTATGGGTAGTTTAAGTATGTGTTTGTAGTGAATGAATGAGGGGCCTCCGGCTCATTAGGTTTTGGACTATTCGGACATCTGCCTGTAATACAAAACATCTTATCTATTGTATTCCTTTTCAATTTATTGCGATAGTTTTGACTTCTTGTAGTACCTGCGTCTCTGCGATTGTTGCCTGAATTACATTGGCCTTCTTCGCGCCTTTCCACCTCATCGAGCTCGAGGATAAAGCGGAATTTCTAGAAGAGCGTGTAGTACTGTGGAGTATAATATACGCTTTTTTTTGCGCCGCATTATAGTGTCTGTATTGAGGTTAATTTTGTGTTATGCGGTTTCTATTCAAAGAAAACAAGGAAAATCTGACATTTAATGAATTAAAGAGAGAGGAAATGGGGTCGTGAGATCTTTGTTTTGTGAGATCATGAAGAAGGAATTTGCCCGTAAAGTTAGACTGGAATGGAAGATGTTACCTGGAGAGAATGCAAGGATCATTAAGATTATACCCATATGAAAGTATGGAGAGGACAGAAAGGAAATTAATCGTAAAAGCGTGGAGGACTAGTAGAAAGGAACTTTCCCGTGAAAACGTGTTAATATAGTATAGTGGATTATTGTAGCGTTGTGATATACTTGATACAAACTCTTTGTTAGCCACACATTAGCTGCTAATTATAACATGGGATCAATACAAGGAGGTAGTTCGGTTTCCGTTTCGCACGTGCCCTTAAACAAAAACAAACGAGTTATATGTCCTTTCTTTGTGCTTGTCAGTAGGGGGAAAGAAGGAATAATGAGTTGTGTAGGATAATTTTCGAAATATATATTTTTAGTAAGATCATGATAATAGACTTTATTTCAACTTGCTATTTCTTATTTTAGGAAATTAACTGTGACTTCATTTCCTTTTATTTCTAGTTCTATTTGTTTATAATTGGTGATATTATACTGGTAGGTTATAGTGAGTTCTTGAATTTCAACTGAAAGAAATAGTGGTGATCATATTCCAAAAAGAAGAGAAGGAAAAGAAGTAGTTAACGATATCCACACTATTAACTAAATCGAAATTTCATCATGATAGTTATTCACCTATTTTTTCAAATTTTATGATAATGTTAGGTAATTAAAAAACTGGACTTATCTATAGCGTGTTCTTTGTATCTTAAATCCATTTTTTGTGGGAGCGGCTTCCCTTCATTGAGATATGTAAGTAAACGAAATGAATTCGTGGCTTGACTTGATAATACTTGATATTAGTTGTTATCATTCTTGTGTTGTTTGTGTTCATTTTCACTTCATTTCTTGTCGTTGCTGGTACACTACCGCTGCTATACCATGGTAAGTCCTTATTTATTATATTATATGTAAGTGTTAATGATACCATAGTGATAGCTAGTGATTATTACTAAATATGTTCATCCAATTGTTAAGGAGTCTTATTCTATTAGTTTCAATATTTCCAATTTTTTACAATTTTGTAAGCTGTACTTTGTTTATCTTTATTTTATTTACTATTTGCTCATCTTATTTACTTTATTTGAATAGAATTTTCAATTTTTTGTTTTGCTTTTGTCTTTAATTTAGTGACGAAAGTTATTTTGAGACGTACTTTCATTGTTTCTGTTAAACTGGTTTGAGTTCTTACTTTGATGTGTTTCGGTTTATGTTTATCTATGCGAATACCTCCTTTCTTTCCTCTTTATGTCCTTCCTCCTCCTTTTTGATCATTTTTCTTACTTCTTCATATAATTGCTTGTGTACGTTATTTTTAGAGGGAGCCGAATTTTTTTATATGTTTTCGGTTTGTAATTTAAATTTGTATGTTATAGAAGGGTCTAGACATTTTATAAGGCTACTTATGAATATATTTTTGTTGTATCCTGATTCCATAAGTTATTTAGTTGTGTCTTCTAATCTATCTGTGAAATCTTTTTTCTTGGTGCGTGTACGCGTTGTGTTGTTCATAGTATTTCTGCATATATAGTGTTGAATTTTATAAAATATTTGTGTTGTAATTTAAATTTTTTAAATGGAGATGTGGATTGGCTGTCCGTTTTATTTTACATTTTTGTATTGATTTTATCATTATGAATAGCAATTTCTAAGACTAGATAATTACAACTGTATTCATCGTTGTTTGTGACTTCAAGCTTTAGGATGTTATGGTAGACTTTTTCAAGTTTGTTTACATTACTTTTTATACTGTCATTATGTATTATTAGAACGTCATCCATGTATCTGTATGTGGTCTGATTTGTAGTTCATTTGAGTTGTAATGATTAATGGAATAGATGTGTTGAAAGAAGGATAATGTGAGATCAGCTAGCAATGGGCTAACATTATTCTTGCTGGTATCTGTTTTTTGCATAAACAAGTATTCCGAAAAAAAACAATGACTGTTTTTTAGCAATAGGTAGTTAAAGTATATTAAATAGATAGTAAGAGGGACTTACCCGTAAAGGCATGTGAGACTAGTGAAAGAGAAATTACCTGTAAAAGCGTGTGAGAACTAGTATTAGGTTGTCCGGAAAGTTCTCCAGCGTTTTGGTGTTTCTTTTTAACGATCGTAACTTTTTTAATACTCATCGGATTTAATCGAAATAGGCACCATTCGAATCAGCACACTTTTGCCAATGTAACAGCAGTCGGAGAACCCCATCAAAGTAAAACCGGGTGGTCGAGAGTTCACGAAATTCACGAAGGCTTTTTTGCCTGGTCCTGATTGATGAGGTATTTTCCAAAGGGAGTTCTGAAAATGTTAGAAAGGTGATAGTGAGTTAGCGAAAGGTCTGAAGAATATGGCGGTTGAGGGTAGAACTTCAACCAATTCGTTAAATTTATGAGATAGTAATTTGTGAAACATGTGGGCGGGCGTGTGTATGCAAAGGAATCGGACCCTTTCTTTTTTGATAAGTGTTGGCTGCATCTGACAAAATTTTCGGTACAGTTCGTCGACTTCTTCACAGTAGGGTTCTGCTATGACGCGGTTTGGCCTGGTGATAAAAAGTTATAGTGGATCACACGGCGATGACCACCAAGCCGTGCCCAGAATCTTTTTTCGTTGAGGGTTCGGCTTTAAAATTACCTCGGTGGTTCGTCAAAATCCAGCACTGTCCGGACGTCTCCTGTTATCATACATGACCCATTTTTCATCACAGGTGGCAATTCGGCCCAAATACAGGTCGTTTCTGCTGCGCAAAAGCAATGCAGAAGGAACCTCGAGACGTGCCGATTCCTGCCCGTCACTCCATTGTGGGGCCACCAATTGTCGAGTTTTTTCACCTTCCCAATGCGTTCCAACCATCTGCAACAGTGGATTTGCCACGCCTAGCTCTTCTGCTATCTCTCGAACGGTTTGGGATGGGTCAGCCTCCGAAATCCCCCTAAGATCCTCGTCAGATATTGCTTTAGGTGTCGACCGCTATGAGGTTCAACTTCAAGGCTGAAATCTCCAGAACGAAACTTGTTGAGCATTGCCGCACAGTGGTTTCTCTAGCAATATTGGGTTCCCACACCTGGTTAATTTGTTGAGCTGTTTCGATTGCGGATTGCCCAATTTATTAGTCGAAGAAAAAAATCGTCCGAAGTGCTCTTCTCACATGCTTGAAAAAAATCTTGAAAAAAAGGGGGTTTATAAGCAATGATGAAACGGCAATTATACATCAGATAGCGCAAAGAATTCTCTACAGGATGTCTACTGAGAAGCAAGGCAGAATGAGTTTTTAATCAGCAGTGAGTGTACAAAAAAATTACGTGTGCACAAAACGCTGAGAATTTCCGGACAACTAATAGTAAGGGTTACCCGTACCCCGAGTAATCGGAAATGATTCGAATGGATCAAGAACATTGAGAAGGCGCAGCCAGACGGGCAGGATGGTCTAAAATGAGAATTTAACAGGGCAGCATTCGATGGGGATTTTGGTCGAGCCTGTACGACCCCCCCCTTTTTTTTGGGGGGGGGGGTTCGGTACGACCCCTTCCCGACCCAATAGAAAGGCAGCAGGAAAGTTGGCAAAACATTTGGAACGCGATACTCATAACACATAACAGAATATAACACAAACAGGTGCAATAAATGCGATAAAGCAAAAAGAAAAAAAGAAATAAAAGCAATAAAATAAACGTTAAACAAACTGACACACGCCACGCTGCGTGTACAAGCAAACCAGTCGAAATCAGCTGTATTGTCGTGTATCGATTAGCGTAAGGGTTCTGGGCAGGACCCAGCAGTTGGAACGAGAGTTTCCAGCAAAAAGGGGAAGAGGAGACCGTATTCGTGTAGAGGAAGGTCTGCATTCCTAAAATTACTGAAACGTTTATGAAGGTCGCAAAAATCACAGAGAAATCTGCCATGAGGATTCGTTGGGGAGTGATTTCAACTGAACAGGTTAAATCAATATATTTTTTTGTAACTCAACATCTCACAAATCTGAGAACGGGTGTCGAGTTTTTGAAGATTGTCTCTCTCCAAAACCTCTTGAACTCTTTCTGAAGTTCTCGGGATTCATGAGATCTTGCGATGGAGATGTCTTGGGAACACTCCCAGCTGCGCGAAAAACCCGTTTTCTGTGTACCGTTTCAAGTGAGCGTGTTCGTAACCAGCAACGCATGAAAAAGGTATCCTATGGTGGAGCAGCGAGCAGAATATGGTTCGTTTTTAGCGCGATCACGCTGACCTTGGATGCGCCGCGCACTGAGGTCCGGGCAGAAGTGATGGATGGTGTAACTTGCGCGTGATGTCTGCGCCACGCGAGCACATGTTCTATAGGGTTCAGGGAGGTCCCTGGCGAGCCCGTGCACTTTGTTTACAGTGTTTTCCGTTGCGTTATGATGGAGCGTTTCCCTGTCGACGCCACCAGATTCGTGCTCCACAATTGCTGATCCGATAAGGGAGACATGTGCTGAAAAACGTCTGATACGAACGATATGGTAGTCCTGTTCGCTTGTCTAGAAAAAAACAGGTTGGCTCATCGGCAAGCGCGACGCGGACACGCCTATCATTGGCAGCGAACCAAAGTTTTATTTGTACTGTTTTGTCACTTACGAGATGATGTCGACTTATTAATATTTGCAGTTATTTCGGATTAGTTTAGATGAATGAAAGTTTTGTACTATTTTTTGCATATCTAGTTCTCTACAAGGCAAGTTTCGCTGTACAGGACTCAGCACATTGACAATTTGCGCTGCTCGCTACTGGCTGCCGCCACTCCCTACGACCCCCTTCGTGGCGCCCGAATACGCCCCCTGTTGGGGATTCCCCAACCAACGATGTGCCCTGAAATCTACGATCTCGCAATTGGCGCCCGCTTCGCCTTTATTGGCATGTTAGCGATCGATATGGTCGAATTTGCGTTGAGCGCGTAAAGGATTGGATTGTTATAAGTATGAAGATGTATTATGGATGAAATAAAGTGTATTGTTTGATAACGTTTGACACGTAAGCTCATGACTATGCTTGAGTTAATTCTACTTGTTATTTGTAGTAAGGGGTGATTTCGTTCCTTGATATTGCCTTGCGCGCGCGGTTGTGACCGTGGTTGGTAGGGTTCTTTTGTTTTGTATGGCGCGACGGACTCCGGGTCGTCAGCTCGGTACTTCGAGTGGTATCAGCTGATTTAGTGAGCACTTTAGGATGCGTTCGCTTCCTGTTCGTAACGTCACCGATCTTGGTAGATTGTCTGCTGAGCGGTTTTATCTCCACTGTAATTGCGAGAGGCCAGTCGGTTCTGGATGAATTAACTTGTTTGACCAATGCAACATCTCCTACTCGTGGGAGGCTTTTTGCACCCTATTTCGGAGGTGTATTCTCAAAACTCCTTTCTCCAGGGGTTTGTAAAGATTGTATTATTAGAACTCCTCTGCCATGGTCTGAAGATATTCTTTGTGCCAACTGTCCCAAAACCGTTCGAGTGAGTCCCACAGGATAATGTAGCATGTGATGAGGTGTTTGTGCGAGTCTGTAATAGATAGGTGATCGTTATTAGTGATCAATGTATTAGGTGTATCGAGGTCCGCTGAGAAATTGGGGATTTAGGAGATGGATAGTCGTAGTACACCAATTTGGTCGTTGGAGTAATTAAGATGGTGTTGATAGGTCGCGTATCGAGTGTCGCTTCTATTTCTGATAAGGGTTTAGAAAGACCATATGTCGATAGTCAGTCTATGGAGTGCTTTCCTCATTGCTGACTTGACTGATCCGACTAGCCTTTCGTAGAATCCACCTTTACAGGGTGGGGAATGGAGTGATGAACTCCTAAGTCAGATTTTGTGCTGCTAAAGCTATGGATGAGCGGGATATCATATCTTCGTTAGTTCGTTGGCTAGTACCTCTCTTTCCAGCTTATGTTGGAGCGTTATTGCTCAACACGTGGCTGGGTGCGCCTCTACGAGCTACAGATCTTCTGGAGGCTAGGAGAAATTGAGATGTCGAGTTGTCTTTGACTATTGCGCGCGTTACTGTACAGGTGAACAGGCATACCCATACCTTTTGAATATGACGACCTCCGAGGTAACCGCAACTGGTCGAAAGTAGTCCAATCCAGTGTTTTGAAATGGACGACTTCGCACAACTCGGCTGTAAGTCTGGTGGATTAGAGTATTTATAACGTACGACCTTGATGCCTACGGCAAACTACGCATTTTGATGTTATGCTTTCAACTATACGACGGATCTTGGGGATGAAATATTGATTTCGTAGTCCTGCTATCAAATGTGCAGAACCCGCATGGAATAGTTTTTGATGATAATCCAAGATTATCATCTGTGTTGACGGATGTTTTGGTAGCATCACTATTTGTGTTTTTGCCGAGGAATCCACCGCAGCATGTGTTATACGTAGCTTTGCTCTGTAGGCTCCGTTTTCGTTTACCAGCTGGAGCGATCTTAAAGCGCGACTCTGAAGTTTAAAGGCTCCCTCGCGATAATGTTCGCGCAGTAAGAGGAGTCTGGCCGCTTCTGAGTCGTTCGCTTTGACTGCATTTGTCGTGGACACTGATGCAGTTGGAGTGAGGGCCTCAGCTTTTTGCTTTCTTATTACTCGAACTCTGAGACGTGCTAGGAATTTTAGTGCGCACTTTGACTTGACTGTGATTTTCATCAGTCTGAAATACGAACTAGTACGATTGAATGGAATAAAGAAGGTGTAATTTATGCGTGGCTAGCAGCCGTTTACTCAATCTGCTACTGCTTCCATAGGGAGCGGTGATTTTGCGGTGAAGTCAACGTCTCCGTTAGGCCAATTGCTAGGATGAGTAAGATGAAAGCGGGACCGTGACACCTTATGTGATTTTTCATCTCTGAGGCGGAGATACCTCGCGTGGCGCAATCGGCTGGATTATTATCTGTATTAACATAAAAGAAATGGCTTGAGACATCCTCTTTAGTGAGTTGCTCAAGTACTTCTTTAATGGCTTCGGCTCTATTGTTAACGAAGGTTTTCACCTGCTTGTCCGAGTGAATCCAGTACCGGGCTATCCGGGAATCGTATAGTAGCTGAACTAATTGTGGAGTAACTTTGATTTGCTGTATTAGAAAACTGGTTATTTCCGCGGCTAGGACCACGGCCATTAGCTCTATCCTGGGTATTGTTATCTTCCCAGGACCCGCTAATCTAGTCTTTGAGAAGAAGAAATGGCTCTGTGGTTTTCCACCTGTTGTTTGTACTATTAGGTTGTTCGAGAAGTCCTGCGACACTTTGTTTGAACTATTCTAGAAAAAGACCGAAAATCATTTTGAATGTTTTTATCTCTGATTAGTGGAGAGTGTGTCCTGGGGTTTCTAAAAATGGGTATATCATGGCTCCATGAAATTTTTCAAAGCTTAAAAATACCTCAGAGATCGAGGTACTTCTCGACCTATCCCATATTATGAGTTCCTGTAGGGCAACTCCGCCATAGTCGAGGAAGCTAACACTTACGTTGTCTTGAGGAAGGATATCGCTTGCTATAGCAGAGAGTTCCTTTTGCATCAGCGCTTCCAGGCTGGACTTATTCAACTCGGAAGTAGGCAATATATAGGTCGGCCACCAGCACAGAATGACGGTCCTTCACTCAAGATTCTTGAGGCGCAGCCGTAACCACCAGTAAGTTGGCAACCTCTCTAGGCTCCACCTAACTGACAACCACCATGCTTCTCTGCAGTCTCGGTTACCGGAAAAATTTTTTATGAAGGATGCCTCATGAGTTGAACCCCTCTGACAAGTCATACCGAATGACCGTGACTTAGTTTTTTTCCTTGTACACACTGGAGGAACATTTGTGAGATCTTGTAAATGGTAGAAAGTGGTGGGGTCCTTGCGTACATCTTGCACATGTTCTTCGCAGGATCTCTCAAACAGAAAAGTAGATTGCACAGCCAAAAGCAGATGTGCATGGGATAAAGATTTCAGTACGTTATTGGTGGGACTTCAAAGCGGTATCTCTGGATACTAGCATAACAGTAAGGACTACAGTCCACTCTAACCAACCTCACAACATGGATGACGTCACGCTCGAATTCTTCGAAAATACTCAATTTTTCTCTACCGCTCGGCAATGCGAAGACCGCATGTTAGGATCAGGCCACACCAAAAGATCGTGGATCTTGATCTGAGAATGCGACCATACCCAACTTATTCATCAAAGTTAGCAGTTTCTAACTACTACCATTTTTGATCCTTACCTCATCCTTAAGAATGCAAAAATTCCGAAAATCGACGTCTACTTAAAAATGAGGTCCACCTCTTCTTCTTCACATATTAGCCGTAGTTCTATAAGAATGGAAATGAGTAGCTGTGCAAAAGAAGGGCACTAGTCCTAGTCCTTAGCGGTGATTACCTTATAGATTGGAGATGTCTTTTAGTGACTGAAAATTTGGTCCGAAAAATTGGTCAAAGTGTCGCAGGACTTTTCGAACAACCTAATAGATACACTACGGCCGCGTAGGTCCTTTGCGAGGCGTCGGAAAAGGCTACTAGATGTAATTAGTGTCCTTTTAAAGGCCTATAGATCTTGGTACATTGCTTACAAAGCCGCTAATATTATTTACCGTCTTTCCAGTGTGTTAATATGTTATCTTCTAAAGGATCGTCCCATCCAGACTTGTTTAATCACAAGTCAGTCAGTCATCTAAATGAAGATTTTTGCTTCGACGAAAAGAGGACTCAGTAGTCCCAGTGGATCGGAGGTAGACGCAACGGCCTTCGAAGCTGCCTGCTTTGTCATGACCTTATTTGTTGTAATTTTTACGTGTACTTTCAGACTGTCTTCCTCCGTATTCCTTTTGAGACCTAACAATTTTGAGGTATTATGGGTCTTTCTCGCGCGATCTTTTTCTGGAATAGCATCCATGATTAGTTGTTATTTGACATGAATTCACGAAGATTCATGCCCATATTTTTGAGGATCTCTTTGCAATCTTTTTGCTTTGAGAAGCTTCGTCGACCGTCCTGGCGCTAATGAAGACATTGTCGACGTATATATTAGCAAGTATTTCTTCGTGGAGTAGGCTGTTATTTTCTGGTGCATATATTGACATGCCTGGTCGTTAGGGTGAAGCATTTACGCTAAATGGAATACGGGTGAAGCGCAGTGTGCGGATGTTTTCTCTGGTAGGACCTTTTGACGGGTCTTCCAACGATAGAAATCTCGTGGCATCTCTTTGATCTTCTTGGAGTAGGATTTGATGAAATGCCCTCTCGACATCCGCTATAATTGGTATTGGAGTGAAACGGGCTCTAGATAGTGTTCCACATAGGTCTGGTAGAAAGCTTGGTCCTTACTGTACGCAGTCGTTGAGACTTGGTACGCCTTTCATATGGCTAGATGCCTCAAAAACAGTGCGCACTTTTATAGTTGCACTGTCTTCCTTCAGACTGCCTGATGTGGAATGTAATAAATTAGTTCTCCTGGGGCCGTTCTTTTTTGACTTCATCTATGATACCTAGTTTGAGCTGTTGCTCAAAGGTGTCACAGTATTGTGTCCATATCTCCTGTCTGTGGTGAAGCTTGTAATACTGATTCTCTAGCCTGCGAATGGCTAAGGGATTGTTGTTAGCTAATGAAGATGGTATGTAAGAGAACTGGACATGTATTAGACCACCGGTAATTTTCACTGTATTATAAAAATGTTGTGTTATGTTGACGTCCGTTGCATCTTTGTTGTCTTTTGTGGCGAACCTTTCGAGGCCCAATAGATTGCAGACTATTCTGTCAGTTTCACTATCGGATTCTTGGTGATGTCGATGCCGGCACTGTATTATAGAGGACATTATATTCTAGTGACGGTTAAAGCCTCGATAGGACTGGGTCGAGTTTAGTGTTTGAGTGGACTAGACCGGAGGGGAGTAGGCGGTTTGAGTTGATCTCGACTACATCCCAGTAATGAGCCATTCCTATTAAGACGTCGATTTCGTTATGCCTCCTGGATAGGTCGTTTTTCGATCGTGGATTGGAAGAAATAGTGGTTATAAATTTTCGCGTCCATAGTTTAAGACTTAACGGTACACCGTTTGTCGTACTTTGGAGCACGACTTTGACTCTATATGATTTTTCTGTGTATGAATGTCCTCCAAGGATGAGTGTTTGAATCTCAATCCCAGTGTATTAGCTACCTTTTCTTTTATGTAGCTGTGCTGAGAGCCGCTATCGAGTAATCGTCAGCGGTTCTTTTGTGTTGTAGTTGTTTGTAAGCGCTTGGATTACCATGAGACGGGCCTTCTGAATCTCGTCGTTCTGCTATTAGGCGGGCTTCGCGATTTTTATAAGGACTCGGTCTTTTTTGATTCCAGCACCTGAGTGGGGTTCATCAAAAACGTGTCCTGTTGAGATTCATAAGGTCTCGTCTTAGTATTGTCTCTGGAGTAATCTGTTTCTAGATTTGTATAATGATCTAAGTATGGTGGCGTGGAATACATATGTGTAGTATTGGAATCCCTGAATTTTACTTCCGGATAAGGTGACCTTCGAGCTCGGTTATGGGTCACTGCATGAGATTCTGTTGGTTTGGTACTCGGTGAGCGAGAGTTTGGTCTCGATCTCTCCCTCCAATAAAACGTGGAATATCGGCCCGTATCGGAATCTTTGCTGCTGTAACGTCTGCGTATTTACTATTAAATTGACTCAAATTCTAGGATTGATTTTCTTTGAGGCAGAGGGCGGCGTGGTGTCCGCCTCCACATTTTGTAGGTAGGCGAGGTGGCCCAGCTCAAGCTACGAATGGCCTTGTCTCAGCACTTCCAACAGAGTTGGAGTTCTGTTCTGTTGTTTATGGTTCTTCTTGCGTGGGTTGTTGCAACTTCTGCCTGCATTGTGGTGCTTTGTGCCCTTCACGGACACCAAAGCAGTACACCGAAACTTCTCTTGAATTATGATCTCTCCTCATGGGAGATCCTGTTTTTGTGTTGAATTGTAGTATGTCTACCAGCAGGTCTGGAGATGATTGCTTTTTGGGGGAGTATGACCTAGTGCGTGGAGTATGTACTGTTGATGTGTAGCGATTGTATTTCGGACACTGATGAGATCGGTCTTCTTCCATTAATTCTAAGGCGATCGATTACTTGATTGCGAATGCAGCAAGTAATTCTTCAGTCGTCCAGTGGTCACCTCTTCCCTTTGATTCTCTCTGCTCTTTGTCTAGTAGAGTGCGGAACTTGGCTCTGACGTTTCGCATTGTACCTGTGCCGGCCAGGTTGTTTCTTTGAGATTTTTCAAGCAAAGGTCCCCGATAAGCCGTATTGAAGTTGAAAATATGACCCTGGAGGGTAGGTGTGCTCCGCGACAAAACATTCTTGTACCGATTTCGCGGCAAAAAATTTGTAAGGGGGCGCTGTATGCGTATATATCAGGTCGTTCAGTATGAAATGTCCGTTTTTCAGAAGTGCATAGTTCGAGAGTCCGTAATCTAAGGCAAAAACGCTCCGGCAGGTCCCTGGTACTGAGTTTTTGGTAAAAGTGCTAGCTCCCTCTTTTCTTACCTTCGGTGGACCTCCGGCTGGCGGTGGAATCTGACTTTTTTAGAAAGGTTTTTGCTAACGACATGGACAAAGTCAAATTGCGTGTTGTCTTGGAGTACGAGTTCCGCCCGTGGAAGCACGCGCAGCACAGGCAGTTCGGAATATCACCGTCCGTCTTTGGAGAGGAATGCCCCTAACGACCACGGAACAGATACGTCGAATGGTTTGCAAAGTTTGAAATCCGGCGACTTCGATCTTTCAAAATGAGTCGAGAGGACGGCCCGAGGTGCAAGCTTGAACAACGATGAGCTTAAGCCGTATGTGAAGCTGATCCACTCAAAAGTACTCGAGAATTAGCGGCCAAAGTTGGGAGTATGTAGGTGACGATCTCGTCTCATTTGAAGCAAATTGGCAAGAGCTTAGGAGGCTGGACCGTTGGGTACGCACGACCTTGAGCGCGATCGTCAGAAAGAGGGTCCGCCTGAGGCTTGCCTTTCCTTACTTTCTAGGCAAAAAAGCGAGCCTTTCTTACACGCGTCCTCGTCACATGTGACGAGAAAGTGGATCCATTTCGATAACAGGAAGCGGTCTTACCAGTGTTGGACAAGTCGGAACCGCCAAAACCTACGCGCGAAGCCGGACCCTCACCTCACCAGAGGAAGACTATGGGTATCAGGTTTGGTGGTCCTCCGCAGGAGTGATTCACTAACAGCTTTACGAACGATGGTCAGGCGATCACGGCGGAGGCGTACTGTCACAGCTGGGGAAAATGATGGAGAAGCTTGCTGTTATGGCAGCCGAGAATGATTAACCAGAGACCGGACCGCTCCTACTGCAGGACAGACGCTCGGCCACATGTGGCAAACTCGACCTTGTTAAATTACAGGATTTGGACTTGGAAAACTCTCGTTCATCCTCCTTACTCTCCCGACCTAGCACCTACAGATCTACCATTCCTCTTTGCCAAAGCTTTAGATCACTTCTTGCAGGGAAAGATTATTCAATTCTTATGATGATGTAGAAAGTGCCTTTCATGATTTTATTGCCTCTCGTCGCTCCCAGATTTCTATGGAGATGGAATTAATAAGTTACGCTTTAAAATGGCAAAGATGTGTTGATAACTTGGATGAGTATTTTTGATTTGATTTGTAATTTGGCGTTGTATGAGATATGAATAAACTGAAGTTGACTCTCAAAAACGGACATTTCATACTGAACGACCTAATATATGTTCAGTGACTTCGCCTCCAGACTCCTCCTTCGAAGCTCGTCTTTCAGTGAATAACGATGCTGCGAGAAGAAGAGCATTAAAATTGTTACTTGCACGGTCGTAGAGTTCCGGTCGGGGTATCAGCTGTGCTGTTGGGGGTGTAGTATTGGAAATGGAGTCAATTGGGCACGTACAAACTGGTATCGGAATAGGGTCTATCTGGGGCAGTTGGCGTGTTTTTTTCTGCTTTTTTTCCTTCACTACCGAGTTACACAGCACCCTGTCATCTATACGCTAACTCCGAATCTACTATCTGTGATGACGAATGATCGTGGCTCTGCCTCTGAGTTGAACCCAAAGGGACTTTATCTAGCACAATGTTGTACGCTAGGCAAAAGGCGTCTCATTTGCTGGAGTAATGGCCTCAAGTTGTTCAAAGAATTTGTTGCGGAGGAAATTCGGGTGATTGCAAGTATTATTTATGGCTTCCTGACAGTTGTCGGCGGACAACTCTATGGAAGCGATGATATCTCTAGCTCTTTCTTTTTGTATGCTTTTGAGATGCAGGAACTTTATCGCGGTTGGCACGCTTGTACTATTATGAATCGCTGCTAGATAAAGTTCCCAAACTCAGGGAATGTGCTAGGTTCTTCATAGAAATCGGGAAGCTCTAGTTTGGGTATGTGAATATATTGTTCTGTCATAGGAGCTGTGTTACCTGTATTAATGTCGATCCCTGGGCGACGTGGGGGAACACGTTCTAGGTCTTGTAGTAGTTTTTCTACTGACCTCACTAGCGTTTTTCCCTTTACCATCGCATTATCTGCTTCGATGTTTTCCCAGTGATCGCTGAATTGCTGGAGTAAGGCTGCGTTCATACCGTGCGTTCATCGTCAACGACGACGTGACCGACAAGCAACGTAACCGACGTTTTCGACGACTTGTTCGCAAAGATTATATACGTATCGATTCGGCTAACGGGCGAAACCGACGTAAGCGACGTAACCGACGCAACCGACGACAGAAAATTAGATACGTATCGGCTGACGTCGAAAACGTCGGTTACGTCGCTTACGTCGGCTTCGTCCGTCACGTCGGATTGATACGCATATAATCTTCGCGAACTAGTCGTCGAAATCATCGGGTAGGTCGACGTTGACGACTACGTTGCACGGTATGAACGCAGCCTAAGGCGAATTGTGCTTTATCTTCGTTGGCTTTGCTCACGTGTTCCTCAGCACGACGCCATTTGTCTTTCAGGTCATCCATCGAATGAATTACGGCTATGGTCGACTCAAGTACCTCCTTCTTTTTCTTTTCAGTAATCGTGAGCTCTTGTCCGTACTTCTATCGTTGACCTAGTCGTCGGTCATTACCTGTTCAGCCGAAGAGATCTTGCCTTTCAAGACGTTGACGGCTTTGGTGAGCTGACCTTTAATATGAACAAATGGATCCATGATTGCACAGATATTTCGCTATTTGAATCCCAAATTTGGGAAATAAACTGAAAGGACCCGTGCAATGGCGTGCTAATGGAGCGTAAGCGATTACGCGACAACGGCGATACGGGTTGCATCACGCAACTTGTATTATAATATACACTGGTGTGCAAAACTTAGCGACGAAAGCAACCACTGTGCCTCTGCCAGACAACATAGCTCGATGAAATTCATTATCAAGAGAGAACCTTAAGAATATTGTACAGAAAGCAACTGACAGAAACTCGGAATAAGACGAATTGTTATGACATTTTTATTCAACCATGTAGATACACATAAGTCTTCACGATTTATCCTGGTACTACAAAAAAAGTACACGGATCCTAATAGGGTGTGTGATTACCACGGACAGCAATACATGCTCTGCACCGCAATCCCATACTCTCCACGAGGTTGGTAATGAGTTCCTGGGGCAGGGCATTCCACTCCTCAATTAGTGCATTTGACAATTGCTGGATCGTCATTGGTGCATTTGGTCGTGCTGCAATGCGTCTACCCAGTGCATACCATACGTGCTCGATGGGATTTAGGTCGGGGAAACGGGCGGGCCACTCCATTCGCCGGATATCCTCTCGTTCTAGAAACTCCTCCACCTGTGCTGTTTGATGCGGTAGCGCATTGTCATCCATGAAAATGAAGTCAGGGCCGATTGCAGCTCTGAAAAGACGGACATGATGTAGGAGAACCTCGTCACAGTGACGCTGACTGGTGAGGGTTCCATGCTCAAAATCTGGAGGTCAGTACGGCCATTTAACATGATGCCTCCCGATACCATAACACCTCGACAATGTTTCCGGGGGAGTTGCGTGTTCCCACCTCTCGCCATATGAGGGTGCGTCCAGAATCACTGCTCAGACTGAACCTGCGCTCGTCCGAGAAGAGCACACGGCTCCATTCCTCATCGTTCCATTCTCCATGTTCCTGGCACCACCGTAAACGGTCTCGCCGATACGCTGGGGTCAAAGGAACACAATGCAATGGTCGTCGGGCGAAGAGACCACCACCATGCAGGCGTCTTGCCGATGTGGTGCGTAAGATGGCTTGCCCTAAAGTCCTGTTAAACGTCGTTGCAATGGCCGAAGCCGACTGACGAGGATCTCTTCTTGCCTGCTGCACAATGTAGCGGTCGTCCCGTGGTGTAGTTGTCCTTGGTCGGCTACCTCATCGTCTTCGGGGAGCAGTACCAAAGGTTCGGAACGTTCCCCAGGCACGTGAAACAACGCTGTGAGCGATACCAAACTCCTGGGCTACACTCTTCACGGTTCAACCTTCTTCGAGTTTCCCTATGATCCTTCCTCGAGTGAAGTCATCCAGATGCTCTCTTCGGGAGATAGTGCATAGAAGGATACTACCACAGTTCTTGGCAGCTTTTCGTTGATTGAGGAAAAAAATTTTTCATACCCATAGACTGCCTCGATTTGCGCGGTCGGCCATATTTGGCACTTTATGCAAGCTCTTCTTCCACAGAGAAAAGTCCAGTTTCCTGTGCATATCCCTTAGGCGAGTGGCAACATGCTCCCACAATTTCATTTACTTCCACCCAGTCATTAGTGTTTTATGTTACTTTATCCATCTCGTCCCTAAGTTTTGCACACCAGTTAGTATCACGGATTATAATGACTGCATTAGCAAGAATGTGTAAGGACAGAAGTGCACTTATACTTCGCTTATGAGACGGTTACTAGTGAGTGAGTGAGGAAGTTTTGATGGAATAATGTTATGCGGTCTTACTATAGTCCCTATTCTACTGTAATAGATAGTAGCTGTCAGTGTGAGGGTAGCATTGTGCGGCTTCATGCTACTTTATTGCTAAGTGCTTGCATTTGATCCGTTGCATATTAGGTTCTCCCTTCCTCTTTTTCTTTTCACCCAACCGAGGTTGTGAGAGTTTTTCCTGTTTCCAGGCTGTATTGGTTTTGCAGTACATTGGTTTACATTGGCTCCTTAGTATTTCTACACGTTGGGATTGAACTATCACATACGTGGTTTGGTTGGACTAGCTTACTTGTAATCACCTGTAGGGGGGAAGGGTGTCTTTCCTAGTTAACACTTTTCCGGTAAGTTGAGCCGTCGTTGAGCGAGCGAAGCCACTTCAGCGGGATGTAGTTGCAGTATGCCGTGCCGAACTACTCTCTTTCAGCACCTTAGACCAACCAGCATAGTAGAAAGGATGAGAGGCCTCTCCCTAGTGCGCCCAACCTTTGGAACTAACTTTAGTAGCGGTTGCAACCCCAAGCAGCTTCCCTTTCCATACGGACGAAGGACTGCGATCCACCTACACTGCCCACCTTCTCCGGCAGTGCAAGCCTAGCTCCTCAGCTCTAGTTCAAGCGCAAGCTCATTCCGCTATCGGTTTCTACAAGCTCACTAGCCAAGTCACATAGATATTGCATCCTTAGCTTCCTTGCCTGGGTTGGTCAGTTGCCACAGTCTGGACCAACTGAATCCGAGAAGCTAAGGCACCCTAGTTGATGTGTAGTTCCTCAACCACTGTGTGTCGTAGAATCTTGTCCAATGTAATACAAAGTAAGTGTTAATGGAGAGGGGAGGGGGGTGCCATCTCGGGCGCGGACGGGTGGTAGCGCCGTTTTCACCACCCATCGATGATCGATCAATCGATAGGTGAACGGGTCCAATTGCAACCGGCCGATGCACCATGTTCCGGATGGGGGCGGCCCGTCACCCGGGATGGCGCGTGGAGGGGTTCGCCTGAGGCCTGCAGGTATGGATTCCCCCTCCAGAGGTGTTCGTCCTTCTCCCTGAACTACCCACTCCCTCAATTCACTGGTACCTCCTGAGCTACCTACGACTTGTGTCTGCCCAAAGATACAAGGAGACATACACCGTGTAAATAGCACATTTAACACTGACAAACTCATGGTTAATCGAGTTTATGTAATGAGAGAAATTTGAACAATTAATTAAAAGAGGTTAGTGACATACTAATAAATGGGGAACCTGTCCGGGAGAGATATTTAGCTCCGTGAACTATTATCACTCTTAAGTGGTATATCGGAATATGTCCCCCATATATGTGACAATCTCGGCTTCGGGCCGGTAGGATATAGAAGACGTTCTAAGGGCCCAAGTCATATGTAGCGCCACCTCGAATGAGCTCGAGTCCATAGTAAGTGCATGAACTAGTGTCTCTCCATCGCGGGTGGCCGACGGCCAGAGGGGTGTTAGTACAGCAGTGGAATATCACGATCAATCGGCGAGTTAGCGGGGCTCAGTGGAGAGGCAAGGGGGGAAGTCGGCTGCTCGGTGTGAAACGTCGAAGGATCGAATGGACTAGAAGCATCGAAGCCACCGATGGTGGCCATGGTTTCCCGCGCGATCGACGCGGAGATCATAGGTGGTCAAGGTGGCTGGACTACGGTAGGCGCCAGCACACCCGGGAGGACCCTCGGGAGCGATCCTCGCGATTCGCGACACCATGAGACGTTTCGAACATTTTGTAACCAATTTTGCTCCCAACACTTCTGAGAGCAGGTATGGTAGCGGTATATAAATCATCCATCCAGAAGGAAACTAATTCTTCCCAACTTCCTAGCACCTTCCGTAGTTACTTTTTCAAAAAATCTCCAGCTTTACACCGAAGCTGCCTTGCGGAGGGGGAGGGCGGGTTGGGAGAACCCGAGAAACAGTAAAACACGAGAAGAGTCAACAAACATAAACACTTTTTCAGAGGATAACACCCCGCTGGGAATTCCAAACGTTCGTCGTGCAATTCCGGTACAGGAATCTGAGTTGTGTCAGGAATCAGTAGTTGCTACTGCGGTTGATTCTGTTGTAGACGGCTTTTCTGTCGTTGTATACGGCCTTCTGTCGTGGTATTGTTAACGGTATTCTATGAGAGAACCACGGAGCGGTTCACCTACGAAAGAGTTTGCCTTGATAGGAGGTACGGCGCTTGCGAAGAAAAGACTCACCACTACTGCAACGAACAGTAGGTTCCACCACCACATGTTGGAGAGTGATGTTGCTTAGATACCGCCTTCTTTTATGTGACCCGCGATGAGTAATTTAGAATCCAGCCGAAGGGCAAGTATCATTAAAACGTTGTCGACCGAGTTTCTTCGTTCTGCTCAATTTTGGGAAGGTCTTCCAATGTAGGAGCGATTCTTGGAAAGCATCAACATTAATAACGGCAAAGAAAGTTAGAACTCAATACCGAACAACAGAGGTTTCGATTACATTTCTCAATGAGCGCAAATCGTTCTACATAATATCCAAGTGTTGCACGCAGAATCTCTGGCAAGCTGAAGACAGCACATCATAACAATTTTTAAATATAATAATATATTACAAAATGCTTCTGTATTATCTATCTAAAAGTGTCGAACACCATTGTGAAAGATGATAATTTTCATATAAAAATCGCCGTGAAAAAACCGCATTACTCAACCGCACCCCAATTGATTCGGCTAGCGTATCTAACTTCAGTGACTGGGGTTCTGAGCGCCTAATGTCAATAACAGCTCCTATATTATCGCAATGTAAGCCGATGTCTGCCTACTGGACAGGACTTCCGAAAGTGTAACCTAAAACGTTTTAAAACTTTATGACGCGCAGATCCTGAAATGGAGAATCCTTTTGAGTGAAAGCAGTATAGGCGATAAATCAACCTTTTGCATCTCACTCGATTGCTTATTCATACGGATGCCGTATATAGCACTCTGTCCTGTACCGTAGGGCACGTCGTAGTTTTGGCACGTTGGGAATCTCACCGCAATAAGTATTTGGTGCTGAAAAGATGAGTTGTACCTCTGAAAAAAGTTCTTGTTTGTTGGCTTTCCTTGTTTTTTTTCTGTTTTCCGATCTTTCCCCGCGATCTCTCCCTCCCGCAAAACGCTAGTTTCCGGGTAAGCAGGGAGATTTTGTGAAAAGTCAATACGGCATGTGCTTGGAACTGGGAGGGAGGGTTTAGGAAAATGGTGTTTAATAAGGAACGAAAGAGATCGTTTGCTAAAATTTATCCCAACAGCAGGAACGAGCGCGTGTATGACGTGATTTCTATGGCGACTCTGATCTACGAGCCCTAGCACTAGATCTAGAGAAGTTTGAACAAGCACCAGTTCGTACAGTGACATCCAGAATCCATCTGATGCCTTACTGCGTGGTCTCACTCTCCTAACATGGTCACTGTCTTTGAGAAGTACAAAATTTTAATTCCCGTGGTCAGCCTGTGCTGGAGGCACTGCAGAGTAGAAGATAAATGGCGCACAGCCTGGTTGCGTGAACCCAAAACGATAACATGCTGTTTCCTTCTGGGTGAATGATTTGTGCACCGCCGTCATACCTGCTCAGAAATGTATTTTACTCTAGCTAACAAAATAACGGGGCTGTGTAATCAAAATCTGTTACAATATGTGCGAAACGTCACATGGCGTATCAATACGTGCGTGCATGTCTGCATTTGCTTCTATCCCACAGAAAATCAGAAAAGTTATATGTGGTCAAGGGTAATTTGCTGAGTGAAAATAAGTGCGCGGATTGCCTTCACTTCCCTTCTCACCTCTAGTAGAAACCGTTCGACTGTCTATTTTGCGGTCACCATACACAGTCCAAGGCGAAATGCACCTCCGTGTATCCTACTCTTCGGCAGTGGGCGGGCGGTGAGTGGGTCCGAGCTGAGGTGACGTGCCGATTTCTTGGATAAAAAGCCCACAACGGGGCTCGGGAGTCGTGGTACAAAGTGCAATTTACATACTTCTTCCGCGCTGCGGTAGCGCTCGCCTAACGCCCAACTATAAACAACCTGTCTCTACCTGTCTGCGCCTTCTCACTTCTGATGGGTCTCTGTCTTCGCGCGTATCTAGTGAGCGACTTTCGTATCGCAGGTATTAAACTCCGTGGATAGCGCAAGCGAAGTATGGTTATGTCACTCGTGTTGACATCCGGTGCCCTCCAGCCCTATTTCGGTCGATTTAGAGCGCAGAACATAGCACTTGGCAGCAGCATGTTACCACATGGTAAGTACCGTCATCAGAAGAGAGTGTACACTCGAAAGGTTACGGAGGGAGCGAACCAGATACTCGTCTAGTGAGTTTCACAGTTGTTTTGTGTGAGTGACCTGTCCCTCCATAAGCAACCCTGAACGGTGAACGCCCAACACAAGTCCGGTAAAATTATTGGAAATATTTGTAACAGTACTCTCCAATTTCCACGATGACTACAGTGAAGATGTGTGGGAATTTCACGGAGAAAAATACGCTGCTTTTTTTGAGTTGGTTATTGCTCCCTAACTTCAGCGCGTATGAAGTACTACGACTTTTGGATCGATCCATAGCCATAGCATTATGTATTAAACCTCCACCACGTCACCATATATTTCTTTTTCATTTCAAGCAGTACTTGAATCTCGAGAGCAGATCGATCCTTTCGAATTAGCCGGCCCCTCTTTTAGACGTTCCAGAAGAGAAACTTCACACTAAATGCGCAACTGTGACTTTTTGGAGTATCTACTCGTACTGACGCATAGAGCCAGCTGATGTGCAAGGCAGTATTTGTTATTTCTTATTCACAACAAAATTGTGCATAAGAACCCTTCGTTATCAGCATAAACCACTCCTGAGAAAGGTTGTCAGTGAATACTCAAACCAACAACAAGCAAAAGTCAACGTGGTGGTACAACAGGTGTAACGTTGCTGCAGCACGTCTATGAAGGTCTTCTTAATTCCTTGCTCTTCTAGCGCTTCCCAAACTTTCATTGGCTCTACCGATTCGAACGCCTTCTTGTAGTCATAGTGTGAGTACAAGAGGCATGTGGTGTTCCGAGCTGCTTCTATTAGACGACAGGAGGTTGCGATATGGTCCAGTGTGCTGGAATTTCAAGGGAATCCTGCTAGTTCTACCGGCTAGGCTTCTTCTAGCGCCCTTTGTATGCGCGCCATACAACGAATGAACAGTTTGTGAAATACCGGAAGAAGCGTGATTGTCCGATAATTCGCCAGGTCTCCCTTCTCGCCTTTCTTGAACAACAGTGCCGTCAATGACTGCTTCCACGCCGTTGGCACCGCACTTTCAGCCAAGAGCGAGTATATCTCTTGGCAAGGGCTTGATAAAGGGGTGGTCCACACATCTGCAGCAGTTCTACTGTGATACCTTCCTTCTGTGGTGCTTTCCCTCGAGGCATCGTTTGGACTGCATGGCGTACTTCCGATGTGAGGGAGGGCAATGAAAATCGGTCTTGCGGCGACTCCTCACGTGTTTCAGTGAGGGGTCTCACTTGAAATGAGCGTTATAGATCTTCGTAGAATCCCTCCAATTCTGGTATCGACGAGCAAGCCACCCATCTTTGAGACACGAGATCATCAAGCGACGCTCTGCTATGCTTCTCCTAGCTCTCTTGAGGTTCCGCCTTTTCTCCGCTTATCTAGAAGCCTTAACATGGTGAAGTTCGCGATCCGCCGTCTCCACATCCTACAAAAGCGTATACTCTGAAGGATTTCCCGAGCGATCGATATTCCTTCGTTTTTCTAGCAGCGCACGAGTAGAAGGCGATATACGACGAGTGGTGTGGTTCGGGGGCAACGCCACGACAGCGCTCTGCAAGCTTTTCCACTGTTTCAACGAGACGCCGGTAATCTTCGTTATTATAATCCATCATTTCAAATGGTTTCTTTCTCACAAGTTCTGCTGCTAATTCCGCATTCAGTTTGGAGCATAGCTGCCTTGAATGGACGCGTATGGTACGCATTAGGACTCGATTAAAGTGAAATCTTGCCCGTAAAAGGTGATGGTCGCTTCCCGTGTTGAAGGAGGAACGACGTCGACATCTGTTGCGGCTCTTCTATTGCACAGTATGTGGTCGATTTCATGGAAGCACTGCTTTGCTCAATCGGAGACACATGGGTCCATCTTTTGGAAGCCGCTTTGAGAAAGTGGCTGTTGACATGGAAGAGGTGGTGCGATTCGAAAAAATTTGCCAGCTTTCTCTGCTTCATTGCGTTGATCAGCGGAATGAGACCAAAAGACTAATTTATCCGCGATCCGACTCGGGCGTTGAAATCGCCCATCACACCTACATAGCCCTTATGGATGTGTGCAAGCTTTTCGAGTTCAGAAGAACTCGTTGTGTTCTTCTTCCTTGCTATCCGCTGTGGGCGCGTATACTTGTATTATGGCGACGGTACATCATTGCACATATTGGCGCTAAGCAAGGCGATACAGGAACAGCAGGCGTAAAACGTGACACTTCGCATATGTTTGCAAATCTGTTGACTGAATAAAGCCAACTCCTCCTGAAGTTGAATTCTGTTCGCGGGCTCCTAGATATACTGCCGTTCCATCCATCCACGTCCATGTCAGCAACTCCTTCCTCTTCGTCTCGCTACGTCCGATTACATGATACTTAATCCGTTGAGCTTCATCAATGAGTGCCGAAAGCTGAGCGGCCGAACTGATGCTTCTGCAGCTGTGCAGCTTATCAGATGACTCGCTTTTCTCCTGTTTGTGTAGCTTGACCTGAGATTATAAGTCTTTGGCTGTGTGCTAGAACCAGTGCTAAACGACTGAGCAGTGACAGCATGCAGGGGACTAAGGCAAATGTAAGAAGTGGTCGTAGTACTTTTCGTCCCACAGGATAGCCTTACTAGGGCATTCATGTTGCTCAAGTAGAGCGCCGTCCCACCAAGACCTCGGGCACTTTGGGTTCTTTTTTCAGGGGGATCAGTATGGGTTTCCGGCGTAACTCTAACTTGACGGGTATTCCGATCCCGCTTCAAGCGCGTACACGACGACAAGGTAGAACCCATGTACGAGAGACTCGTCTAAGAAGATAAAAAAGTCTACTCCCACACTGGAAGCCCTCGTCCTACCCGCATTTTCCCTCCCGCTCCCCTTCCTCAGTGCCTCACCCGTGATCTTCAAAATTCTGTCCCTGCAACGAATTCAATCAGTCAACTCTCTTTTTTAGAGTAGCTTTTCTAAAAGTGCTTAATTTGAGCAAACAACTTTTTATGTTCAGTTTAAAACGTATAAATGGCAACGTCTCTCTGTCTGTCCGGGACTCGGCATCACCTGAAGAGCCACCGGGTCAAGGGTGGGATGGGTAGGGCATGGGCCAAGATGTACGGAGCACACATTAACTAAGCTAAGCTCCGCACATTGTGGGCGGGCCATGCGCACAGTTGAGAGCTACTCATTTCAAGAATTGTAATACGCTCCTAAAAGATACCGGAGAGCGGGAAATGTGGCAAACGATAGGCAGTCAGTTGGCGGACGAAATGACGAAGGCACACCCATTATAGGCGGGGATGCTGTAGGTGGGCTGTGCATGCTATGAAACTTTCGAAAATTCATAGTTCTCTTCCAAAATAGCGGGGAGTGTGCAAAAATTGGAAAATGGTAGGGAATGAACAGGTGGACGGTTGACGGCGGAACACCTGCTGTGAACGTGGCTCGAATCAGAAGCTCGTAATTCAGTCCCGAACAAGCCAAGAGAGCGGGGAAAGTGGGTAACGGTAGGAAATGTGTAGGCGGACGGAAAGTACGTGACTGCAGTGTACGAGGCGTCGTTCAAAGTACCGAATACCTCCTCCACAGATAGGCGAACAGTCACTTCTACATACGCCCGGCTTCGTTCTGATAATCTAGGAGGTTTTCCGTACCTACGCTGAACAACTGGAACTGGGAGCACCCGAACAGCAGTAGAATACTGCTGTGTAGCTTCAGCTTTCAAACACACAAACGCCCTATGAAGAATCTGCGGGCGGGTGGAATATGGGTAAGTTAGAGATCTGTCTACTGAAGTGGGAATATTTGGTGAACGAAATGGTAATATATGAAAATCTTCGATAAAAATTACCACGTTACATGGCCCTTGGCTCTCATCGTAGGTCGGCAAAACCGGCCGATCCTACTGGCCCTCTATTATGCAGAAATATGGGGAAAACCCACTTTCCACGCAGGGGGAAGACCCTTTTTTCATGCTAAGGGAGGATTGGCTGGCGATACCGTCCTATCCAACTGGACAGCTATCTTTTTGAGATGTTTGGAAATGTGGGGGAAAGATCCACTTCCACGCGAAGGAAGATCGGGCAACGACGCCGGCCAATCCGTTGTCAATATAAACTGGGTATTTAATTTCAGAGCCACTCTTCTGCGTGAGACTGTATTCAGTTTTGTATGTCAAGTCTCACGTAAGTTAACCATGCTTATAAATAGCGTTATTACAAGTAGTGACTATTTATTGAGTATAGAGGTTGGTAGGCGAGTAGCCGAAAAGTAATCCGAAAAATTTGATAACATTTTGGTTGTGGCCACAGTATCACTAGCTGTAGTTTCATTTACGCTGAATGAATTTGCCATGAATCTCCGACCGACGGGGACAACGTTCAACCTTCT
>MU950603.1:0-12984 GCA_036418165.1 Cooperia oncophora
AGGTGCTATTCGGCCCTGTTCAGCTCAGGGAGGGGCCATTTTGCACTTTCAATGTTTTGTTCGATAGTTCCTCTCAAATTACACGTCTTACCTTGATGAGACCTGTTGACTCTTGTCAAGTGTAATCGAAGCTCATGCTATTGCATAGCTTAACCTGAGTTTACAGGTCTCAACTGGGGCTTCGGTAGTGATCGATGGGAGCCAATCCTCCCAAAAATGACCCCCTCAAGCCGAACTGCACCTTTGCTTCTATTAATAGCGCCCAGTGTTTATACATAAGTGTTATCAGACATTGCGCTACAGGTTACAGGTATCAATCGATCAGCGGCAACGGCCCATCGGTTCGCTAGAATGACCTCGATGCTTCATCTTTTCATATCATTCGTCATAATTCGTAAGTGTTTTAATATTTTACAATTTCCTTTTTATTTTTTAATTGCATTTCCAGCTCTTACTTATGTGCAGTCTATGAATGTATTCTACGTTAGTTATCGGCATGCTCTCAAGTTTTGTGAGTACCGCTAAGTTTACGCTTTGAAATGCTCAGTTTTCGGCACCCTAATTAGTGTAGGTGAAGGGTAATGAAGGGTCATGCGCTAGCCTCCTTCTCTTGGATGCGCCATGTATGTAACCTAGATTCAAAATAGTTCTGTCATGGTGTGCCACTGATATGCTATTCTTCTTCTTTTTTGTTCCATTTTTTTATTCTTAGCACATGAGCTGGCCCTCTCGCCGTTTCCTGTCGAATTACACCTCTTATCTTGCTAAGACCTGTAAGGCTTGTCAAGTGTAAACGAAGCTCATTGCAATTGCATAGCTTTACAGGATTCTACAGGTATACACAAGAGAGACCTGTAGTGACCTGCAGAACGTTCCCGCCCCCACAAAGCCGAACTGTGCCCGAATTTGATGTCAATTCACCGGCACCGCATGTGGAAGGTTCGATTCACCCAGGGGAAGCTAGTCCGTTTTTTGGTCCCCAGATAGTAAGCGGTCCACTTGTCACTACATCACTTTCGCCCGATTCGGGTGGTCGGGTGGATATGAAAAAAACCAGCCATCCACCTCCAAATCTGAGACCCTGGGTAGGTTTCTTTACCTTTGAGGATTCCTATGCCTTGCTCTCATTAACACTGCGTGCTAGTCATGATCCCTACTAACGATAGGGCGCGTGAAGTGGTGTGAGCTGGATCGCAGGCGGGAGAGCCCTGTCCGTTAACTGTTGAGGATTCAGCATGACATCATTGATGGAAAAACCGCCGTGGCAGCGATATAGTCCACGCCCCGTTTCACGCCCTATCAGCCATATTAGGAGCAAATAGTGAATGGATGAACTCCAGCTAGCTCTCAGTGAAGTCCTTTTTCCCTTAGAAAAGTCATTTTCAAATGTTCCTGTTTTGGAGGGCACTCCACCTTCCCACTCGTACATTAGCACTCCGTCTTACAACTTATCCCTATTGTTTTTAAGGTGATTTGGTGATGTGTGGAACTGTACCGAATGAATCCATCTCGTCTCATGTCCTCAACACCGTGACTGGGGAACCTGCGGAAGATCTAGCGATTTCGGCTTACATTCAAGAAGGCATGGGTTGGAAGGTGATTGGAGAGACGTAAGTCGATATATGAATTTAGTACCGTCGCATCAGTCGGGGTGGTGTCAGGAGAGCCGCCCCCGGGCTGTGTTTTCTGACAGTGGTGAGGTTTGCGATCGGCTCAGGAGGAAGCTCTGCCGTGGACACGTCCCCTGACACCGCCCGGCCTGCATTCGACTGCTTGTGTAACAAGGAAGTGTCAAATACAGTCTTGTTCGCTGCAGATGCTGGGGCGCGCCAAAGGGGCTGGGTTTGGCACGGCGCCAACCCATTCTTTACCAACTGATAAGCGACCACAGTTATTGAAAGACGGGCTGGCGCCATGACAAGCCCACCCTCACCCCTGACACGCCCCTTCCCCCCTACACAGCAAACAAGACTGTACGTTGCACGCCTGCCGTGAGATTCCCTCAAGCCTTTCTCCTTCAGACGCACCGGAAAAGATGGGCGTGTCCCGTGGGTGTCACCGAATTTCACACTCCGCAAGGGCACTTATAAGATATTATTTGAAGTGGAGGACTACTTCAAAAGAAGAAACATGGACAGCTTCTATCCCTACGTGGAGGTGGGTACCTTCCCTTACCATCTAGAACTATTTCATTCCAGTATTATTTGGTAGCCACTGGCGAACCTTCGCCGTTTCAGGTGGTTTTCAAAGTAGACGACCCATCACGACATTACCATATTCCACTCACACTGAGCCCTTATTCATATTCAACCTACAGAGGATCCTGAGAAAAGATGCTCCAACACCGCAGGAGCTTGGCTGGTGATTCCACCGTATCAAAATGTCAAAATTTCTTCTTGTTGTAAACCCTTTGTTATGTACAAATAAAGCTTGAAAGACTCGATTACATCGTTTTTGAAATGCGCCACATACTCAACGTTGATCGGAAATCTTTCCGACATTTAAAATCGTGCCCAAACTAAGACTTCGTTCATACTTTGCGACCGGCGTCTGGGGAGCATCAGAGCAATGAGCGATGTATAATTAGCGCCGTATAAATGAACAAAACTCAGCTTCAGGCGAAATCAGGTTTGCAGCATCGTGCTGAATCGCCGAATCAAGATATCATATACATATCCTTCTCCGCCAAAACCCTGTTCGCTATCAAACACATGATTCTACCAAAAGACGCCGAGTCGCAAAGTGTGAACGGAGCCTAAGCAACAACATGTGGGCAGATAGGCTTGAATATCAAAGGTTTTATTCTATTAGCCGGCTATTTTCACTTGTTGTTTGACAGTAGCTGAATAGAAAGCTCTTTTGTTTTGGGCAGAATTCGATCGAAGGATCATCGGAGTGTTAGAGGGACACTTACCACTGCCTACCTAGACATTTTGTAATGCCCTTATTCAGGATGGCACTCAAATTGCCCATTACTGTATTTCCAACAAGATTGGCTAACGCGCGGAACTCAGCGCATTTTTTTCTCGTTTCTCCTTTCTCTCATTCTAAGGTGGCTCTGTAGGAGTCCTCTCCCCTACAGGACAACCTTCGGAGCAAAGCGTTCCAAAGTATTTCCATTGATAGTGCCCTTTGTTCAATTGATATCGGACATTGCTTTATCAGATTTCTATCAGCAGCACACAGAAGCCAGCCGCTCATCTACAGCAGTCCACCAGGATGACTTCGACACTTCATCTTTTCATATCATTCTTCGTCGCTTGTGGGTGCTTTACTTTAACAATTCATTATTTCCTTTTTACATGCGCTGAGCCCACCGCCCTTCCAATCATAGCAGCGCACGCATTACCCCTTAAAATGGAATAGACGGCGCGTACAAGTCAGCGTTTCTATTCCACGAGAGCAGTCTGAGGTCAACAAAGTTCACCCTGAAACGCTTGTGCGGGTGTTTCGACCTCATAATCACCTGGATTGAGAGGCAGAGTTGACTGTCATTGTTTTATTGCCATTACACCTCTCCCGATGCTGTACCTTGCATCGAAATAAATACATTTGGTTTTATTTCCCATGCGATATGATCAGGTTATGGTAGGTGGACCTGTCACGAAGACCTGTCACCTGTACTCGAGTGTCTGTGCTTGGCCCTTCAAGAAAGGAGTAGGAGCGCGCGCAACCGCTCGTGAGTGAGCTAAACGCTAAGAAGACATCCTGACAGCAAAGAAATAGGAAAATGCAAGTTCTACCATAGGAACCACGTTTCGTAACGCTAACTCTGCGGCCGTGACGAGAGACTGAGCCCACAATGAATTAGCTGCCCTACCTGGCCACTTGGATTTTAATACTGAGGGAGCGGAACTATCAGTATCAATTAGTGAGCACTTCCACTCGAATGAAGCTCATTTTTCCGATCCCTAAACTCGCTTCCAAAAATTGTAAAATGCCGCGGCGCGCCAACCAGCGCATCGTGCTGCGATGCGCGAGAAGTTACGATTGTCCTGTCCGTCTCCCGAGGAATGCCGCGCAACGTGATAAGCTACATGTGATAAAAGGGACAACAAGAGTTATTCATTTCTTACGATTTCATGCTGTCATTCGGTGAAGCAATCAGTGATGATGTCTATACTACGGCTGAACTCCTATTGTCAACATGTCTGAGCGAAGAAGTCATTATTAAAAGTCAGTTTAGTCCGAAAAGTTGTGAAATCCCACTGCTCCTAGGCCTGTTCCTGTGTTTAGACCGCCCGCACCTCCGTCACCACTGAAAACGCTCTATTACTCCTGGGCACTGATTTTGCCACTGTCGATTGTGGTTTTGCCTTGTGGTAATTTTAGTAGTAACAGTCTTTGCCATCTCTTGCAAACCGACGATCGAACTAGCACATTGTTTGAAGGAAGGGGCATAGGGCTGGGTTTGAGGCGGCGTCAGCCATTTTTTCACCAACTGTGGTGCCCTGCCAGCTTCGACAGTCGGTACAGCACAGGATAGCGCCGCGATAAACCCACGCCTCAGCATCGCATCACAAGACTCTGCGCTGCCCACTACCAAAGTCGTTTGGCTGGCAGCCAAGATACCCGCGTTGCGGGCGGTAGTGCAGCGAAAGCAATACTGTAGGTGGCTCACCTAAAGGGTAGTCTGTCGCGAAATTGCTTGCGCGTGTCTTGTTTCACCGCTTCTCAGATGACCTGTCCACCACTAGTGGAGTGTAGCAGCAGTTTACAGTATTCCTCACTGCGGGAAGGTCGGGATGTCGGGGGTGGGTTTGGGAAGGCGCTTGGACCCACAAACCACCCAATCATTTGATTTCGCTGTAAATCTCACTTTGACCACTCGTTTCTTGGACAAGTAAGTGGGAAAGCTGCAATTCAGGTAATTGAAGAACTCGGAATAGATGTGGAAGACTCTACTTCATGCGTGGATGAGTACGAAAAAAAGTTCACTGGTAACAACACAGTGGAGGACATTGCGAAGCTATTCCAGGAAATCAGGAAATGTATGCAAATGTGCGTTTAGATTCTCATTTTCAATCACCGAAATTTCTTTTCACAAGCATTGAATTTTCCTAATTGCAGCCGCTCATAGAGGTTGAATGGTGATTCTGTTGAAACCAGGGAGAGTGCTAAGTTACGTGACATCTTGAACACTTTGTGTGTATGTGTCCATTACGAAAAACCATGTGACCAGACGATAGAGGACAGCGCAGCTAAAGGTCGACAGACGTTGCTAAAACGTATGGCGAGCCAGAAGCGGGATTTTTCGAGGGGAGGGGACTCTGAAGTGGGTGAGCCACTTACCATGTGTGAAAAAAACTGGAATATCTAAGGTCACAATGAGCACAGAATGCAATAAGGACGAGAGGGTGCAGAGAAAAAGAGATGCACGACGCATTCAAAGGGATTAAGTTGATTGTCCGTAGAAGTATCGCAGTTCGTGGTAGCAATGGTTATACGGACCTGAGGAACTCGTCCCCCACCGCTCAATGTTAAATAGCTGGAACAGTAAACAAAAAACTCCCCCCCGAGAAGGAGGCGGTCATCTGTGCGATCAATTGTCATTGACGTGTCATGACAGTTATGGCGCGCTCTACGGTGATAACAGTGGGAGCGCTCACCGGACGGTGGGGCGTTCCCTACGACCACGCCGGCGAGCGTCCCGCTGATTGCGCGTCGATGGAAAGCCGAGAAATTCCAGGAAATCATCATCATTGCCCCTGCGTCTCTGACACTGACTCTGCGCTCGTATACACAAGGCCCCTGGCGCGCCGTCGTGTCTACTCTTTCCGTCTGACTCTCGCCGTACCCCGATGGCTGTTCTGACGTTTGCACAATCAGCTGAATTCGTGCGCAATAATTTTTTGTTGTTTTTTTCTGCAATTATTTCAGCTTTGTAATAAGCTGAATATTGTTCTAGTTTGCGGTTTTTCAATTTCAGGAGGTGAGTATGTTTATCTGGGAAGATAATTGACTTCTGTATAAAATTCAGGGCATGAAACGTCTCTATATAAAACTTGTTTCTCTCCTTTCTTTTTCGCTGGTTTTTTTTACTTTTCGCGAACGTTCTTCTGTTATTCTTTGATTTCTACTTGCTAAACTTTCATTGGCAAAATTGAATATGCTGTCTCCTTCGAACATACTCACCCTTGCTTATTGAAGCTGAACGAAGAATAATTTTAGCTTTTCGAAGCTGAAAACGGTAGCAATCAGGTTGAATTGGCGTATCAGCCATTATCGATCGCGGCGGCGTCGGACCGCTTGCCAACGTGGACGAAGGACCGCCCCACCGTCCGAAGAGAACTCGACTGTAACCCATAAGGAAACCGTAAGATTCACCTCAAAACTGCTGAGTCAAACGCCTCAACGGCTAGCAAACTCGCTTGGATAGCGTGAGGTGCGGGTTCTGATCCCCAACCATCAGCGTTCGAGCGTGCGTCAGCGTCAGCGACTAGGAAAGGACAGGTATCGACCTAGGCAGCACTTCGGTTGCGCGATCGGACGATCGATGCCTATGCTTTCAACTGCATCGATCGCGTCGAACGAGCAACCGAAGCGCTGCCGTCGCGAAGTCTGAACGCTGCCTACCAATGTTCTGTCAGCGTCTATCAGCCTTCGCCAGCGACCATCAGCGTCTCGAGGGACTAGGAAGGTATGGATATCGACCAAGCATCTACCAGCGTCCACCAGCGATCACCAGCGTCAACCGGCGACCAAGAGTACGGTATTGTAAAACGGTAGAAGTGGCATTGCATACGTGCGCAATTTCACGACGCTTGATCCAACTGTCTCCTCCCTCCTACTTCCCCACACTCTACCAATAGTTTCCTACCCTCCTACATCTCCATACTATCTACTTTTGGTCTCTGGTAGACGCTAGATCGATCCCACACTTTCCTAGTCACTCGAGACGCTGATGGTAGCTGGCGAAAGCTTGTGGACGCTGCCTCAAAGTAGGAACGCAGGCTAACTCAGCATACTTGTGATGTGTTTTGGTGGCACCACTTTTTTTGCCTTTTCTTGTTTGCATGGATGGGTAACTTCTTGAGTGGGGAGTCATAATCGGTTGCGGTCGATCTGAAGATTCGCCCGCAACGTGAGTCACCTAGGGGTTTAAACGAAACCCCATTTTGATTCAGGCATGACTGATTACAATTCATTTTAAGAAGAAAAGGAATTCATACAATGTATATTGGATGTGCTTACGCTTGGTCCATATACACAACCATAGGCTATGGCCAATTCGTGAGTTGGTGAGAAATGACACATTCGAGTCTGTTCTTTCGTAACTGCGGAAGATCCATTGAATTCCAGCATCCACACAATCGCCTTGGATGGATAGCCATGTGTATTTTCACCGTTATCACTGTCCCATTGTATATCGCAGTAAAGGTTTGTTTTAATGGCGTAGGTATCGTTGAAGACTAAGTTCACCCTCACACCCATTGCGTACTAGTTCCTACCGAGTGTGGGGAGAATGATTTATGAATTTATGATTTACAAGGCACTGGCACTCCCACCTGTCCCCGCACGAACACGTCGCAGCTGGCTACGGAGCAGCAGCTCGTGCAATGGTTGAGTGTACTGGTGGTTTTTGTTGTCTTATATATGCTGTTATCACAATCAAAACATTGGATTGATACATCTGCACCGATGGGTTCCCGGTTTGGCTAGCGGTCGTTTTCTTCTTTCACTAACGTGTTTAATCCCGTAAATCATTTTGCGGACGGACAGACATACAAACCGACATACATACCTACATACCGACAAACCGAACACCAGTTTCTGGTTATGAATGTAGAGGATAATCGGCATCTCATTGACACAAGGCACATAAAAAAGGAAACGCAGAAAAAAATCTCCGATAATCAACCTAGAACTCAGTGGGGAAAAACAGCATAAAGTTGTTGCGGTGTAGAGGGGGTAATCAGTGCAGAAGGGCAGTGGCCGCCAACACTGCAAGTCCATCCACGCATCAAATAGGACTCCGGATACCAACTTAGTAGGTCCGCCAACTTTACTGAGACCCAGCTCCAACAGCCGCAGGCAAGGATTAGTAATGGGGTGCAACTAGGTAAATAAAATAAAATTATACATCTTGATAGTAACACAAAACACATTCAATGTAAGGCGACTTAACACGCAGTCAAAAATTTAACAGTACAGGATCGCCACTCAGCCTTTCAAAGTGTAATAATTTAGTTTCTGTTCTCAGAACCACCCTTGTGAAATCATAACTTTTCTCACTTTGCTCCTAAACGACTTAGGAGAACTCGAATTTATAGTACTGGTTGGCAAACTATTCCAAAAACTGATAATCCGTTGAGTAAAAGAATTGCGGTACTCTTGACTTTATTTTATCTCTTATGAGCTTGTATCGGTGACCTCTGGTGCGCCCAATCGTTGAAGATCTTTTGAAAAGGACATCAAAGTCTAAGTCTACCAACTTAGCGGAAATTTTGAAAGTAAGCTCGTAATCATTCAACTTTCTTCTCATTTCAAGTGAATCCTCCTTCAAGTACTTCAGTCTATCTCTATATGATACATGGAACATACCCTCACGAGCGAAAATGCGTTCAGTGAATTTAGACTGAACACCCTCGACCATTTCAACTTGGGGAGCGCGTATAGGGGCTCCACAGCATAGGGCAATACTCGAGCGTAGGGCGCACATACGCTACAAAAAGCTTAAACAAGGTTTTTATGCTTCTGGAAGAGAATGCGCGCAGAATGAAGTTTGCCTTGCAATGGCTGAATGCACCACTTTCTTAATGTATTCGCTGAATGACAGCGTACGATTATAAGTGGTTACTACATCAGTGAAAGCTTCTGGTTTCTTTTAGCTATACAATCAATCATGAATTGGCTGTGCAGAAGGGTGGAACAACCAACCGCAAACACTGTTTTACAGGGAGATTGCGGTCCCACATTTCCTAGACCAGCAGCGATATTGCATCCAGAGGCTGCTTGCGAGCTGAGGGTTGTGTCATTATGCAGTATAATTTGACATCATCCATACATCGTGCAATTTATACCAGGTGGAAGGCTCTCAGGCAGATCGTTTATGTACATGATGAACAACAGAGGTCCTAGACAAGAGCCTTGGGGAACGCCACTCTCGGTCTGGTAGATTCTGGAGCATGAACCGTCGAGGACAACCCTCTGGTGTCTGTTACAGAGGAAGGATTCTATGAACTTCGCAAGACATCCGGTGATGCCGAACTGTTTTAGCTTTAGAAACAAAAGTTGCAAAGGAACGGAGTCGAAGGCCTTGGCGAAATCAATGTAGACTGCAAACACAGTTTCCTTTTTATCAATGGCGTACTGCCAAGCGGGAATAGCCGAAAGAAGTGCTGTTGTGGTAGACTTCTTTGGGAGAAACCCATGCTGGCAATGTGACAGAAGATTTCTCGATATAAGGAAAGCTCGCATTTGCCCACAAACAATCCTCTCCATTACTTTGCTCACTGAAGAAGTGAGACAGGCCCTAATAATTTCTTGAAATCACTCTTTGCTTCGCCTTTCTTGGAATATTGGCCTAACCAGTCCCAGACGCCAGATGGATGGCACTTCCCCTCTCAAAAGTATTCTGCGGAAAAGATGAGTCAAAGCAGGAGTGATAGCTTCAGCAGATTTCTTGAGAAAGATGTACGGCAACCCATCAGGTGAGTAGAGCATCGAAAAGGAAGCTTATTCAGGGTGCGGCAAGAACATTTTCGTAATTGATATCCACCCAGTCAAGAGTCTGTTCCGGTCAACTGTGAGCCGTCTAAGTCGTCTACTGTCCGAGTAACATCCTTTTTGTAAAAAGTCTCAAAGTATGTAGCAAAAAGGTCAGCCTTCTCATAGTCAGATGTGAGTCGCAGAAACCAGTAGACGACAAGGATAGCGCTGAATGATAAGATCCTTCACCTAAGAATTACAGTAGCTCCAGAATCTCTTAGCGTTTTAGAGGAAGCTATGCGCTCCTTCATGCTTGAGTTTAAGCCTTGCTAAATTCTTTTTAAGTAAGCGGGACAAATACAGGTATTGTGGATTGCGCAAATAATTACCATTCTTGAATAACCGTTCAACTCGAGATTTGATATTTTGTAGATAGCGGGGCACGTGGAAGTCTCCCTTAGTTTTACGACCGCGCGGAACGAACTGGCATATAAGAGAGTGGCAAAAGTTGGTAAAGAATAAATAACATTCGTCGATAGATCCCATAGAGTTAAAGATATTTTGCCAGTCTACAGCGAGAAGGTGACGGCATATGGATCATAATCCTTAGCGAAATCTAGAATAGGCTTAGAGACAGGTTGGGAATGAATGGTCGATAGAGTAAAGGTCACCGTAGCATGGTCTGATGTGGAGAAGGGAGCCTGTACTGATGTACTGCCAATGATGTGAGGACTATTCGTCAAAACAAGGTCCAAAATGTTACGGCATGGGTGGGTTCAAGAACTGTTTGCGTGAAGCTGTGAGATTCAACGAAATTTATGAAAAGGGAACCTTGTCTACTGAGGCGGCTTTTGCTCAGACTCTGCGATAAGCGAGACCACCGGATATCGAAGAAATTGAAATCACCCAGGATAACCACCGGCAGTCTATTTAGACATAGTTCTTCAAGAAATTTTTGGAAATCGATAGCTGAGCAAGACCGACTTCGGTAGCAAAGAATGAATATACAGTCATTGCTGAAAAGGGATATTCGTAAGACAATACACTGAAGATAGACCGAAAAACAAATAGATGATATCAGCGAGGCGTATATCGTCCCTGATCATGGCTAATACACCACCCCCCGGAGTATCCCCATCTCTATCGCAACGATACACAATGTAGGGGTGCTCAGCTGAGAGTGTACTATTACTAATCCTAAAGGGCTTACACCATGTTTCTGTAACAAACAAACCGCAAGGATTCTGCGAGAGGAGGTAGTAAAGATCAGGGAGTTTGTTGTTAATGGACCTCGCATTGAAAAGAACAAATTCACCAAGGCGTCGTGAACCAGGCTGAGTAGGAGGATCTAGTCTGTCGCCTGCGGGGGCCTGGCCCTATGGAGAGAGGATCACGCTGGAAGGAGCACCCACCAGAGATGCTTCAATTGGTCCTAAGGGGATACCAGATGTAGTCCTCGGTGCATTCTGAGAAGTGGCGGGATAGCGACGAGGAAGCTCCCTCGGTGTCTTCAGTTTGCAAATGCGGAGATCACGGACTACATACTGGAGCATCCCGAGTTTGGCGTTCGACATCCCTGCTTGCTTTCGCAAAGTACGATCGAGCTCCAGCTCCTCTGAAGTATAATCTCTGCGAGCATATGAATGCCACGATCGCCTGTCAGACCTCTGACGTCCTCGACGCGCATGTGGTGCACAGTAGTTTGTCCCGTAGAGCCTGTGAGGGTAACTCGATCTTGATGATACGATCACGGCCGTTCGCACTTTTTATCCTCTCAGGTGGGTAGCGTCGGGCGGTTATGCCTCCTTTGGAGAGCTCCTCTATGAGCTGCTCATCACCTGAAGAGAAAATCACTTCTCTCAAAGCCTCCATGTCCGCAGCTGCAATGCCGTGCAACTTTCTTCGGTCAGAATTGCACGGGAATGATGGTGGGAGGGAGTGATACCCGAGTGCCTCTCCACGCTCCGCCCATGCTCCCGCACGGTCAGCCTAACCATAGCCAAGTCTGCCACTCTTTTCACTTGGTGTACCCTATCGCTGAGTGCGTGTTTCGTTAGATTTTGGTGTCGACGTGAGTGCTACACCTTGAGGAAAGCGCGAGCAGACGGCACCCGGGATCACTACTACTATGAGCCCCGTTCCTGTGCACTTTTGAGTGGCGAAAGTGGGCACGTTACTCCAACTGACGGACTCATTCACCTTGCCCATGCCAAAGACCGTGCTCGAGACAAGGGTAGAGTTGCCTCTGAGTGTGTTTCTGTGCATTTATTTGAAGAACGACCAGATATTTCCAGGCCGAAATCAGTAACTCGATTTGTCAATTAATTGTATGGGCGGCACTGAAAGCAAAGGCTTTCTACAACGAACATAAGAGTGATCGTAGTGCGAGGTTGGTTTAATACAAGGCTGAAGGTAGCGGTTTCACCGACGATGTATACTCCTTATCCCTAAGACGAGGTAGGCGTGGCATTCGAACATGGCACAGAACTGGTTACTCGTGGGATATTTCAATTTGAGACAACCGCCATCTTGTTCTTTGTTGGACAGAGACGTGACCACATTTGGGTCAAAATGAAAATATCTCTCCAAAAGCATAGCCACCACGACGTTTAGTTGAAGTACGCAGCCACGCCTACCTCATCTCAGGGATTTCGAGTGTAGATGGAGCGCTCGGGGATGGGTCCGGTCCAAGTGGCCATGCTCAGAAGGGTGCCTGGCCTATCAAGCGTTCCCATTTCACTGGCTGGTCGCTTGGGCCTCGACTGCTCCAGCACCGTGATCTCTGCCTCGGAAAATGATTTTGTGGAGACACGGAGCTTTTTTTGATAGGTGAATACTCGAATTTCAGGGAAGTGCTGCAGGCCCCAACACATCGGCTTTTGAGCATCATCATAGTCGTTAACCTGACAATTTACACGTGTTTGACTACTGGTCTTGTATCGGTTCGCTTTACAATGTAATCGACCATTGTATTGTATTTCTTTCGTCAATACGACCATGTATTTGTCATTTTTCCAAAAAGGATTTGATTTATGGTCCTCGAATTCGATTTCAGCGCGGTGACAGCCCGTTTCCCACTACTCATTGAACGAATGAAGCCGCAATGATCGATGGAAAACGGGCTGGCAAAGCGCCCAGATCCACGCCCCTCTGTGACGGCTGACCACTGATAACGACAGTAATTCCTGCGCACATTAGCCTCACTCTGTCCTCAAGCAGCGTGAACTATGCCTGAAAAAAGTAGACTCTCGACGAGGATTGTAGCCTGCTTGGAATCCGTAGAAATGAGCACAGTCATATCGATCTAAAATGCCTTTTCTGGAATTTAGGTAA
>MU950607.1:0-24037 GCA_036418165.1 Cooperia oncophora
AGCACACATCTTCAGCGTCTCAATTTTGGGAATTTTAGTCAACTGTCAGAGAGGAAGCTGTATCATCACAAACAAAAGCACTGCTAATAGTGACACTTGCTTCCGACCGCCCCTGTTATCCTTTATCAGTTCGCTCCACTTTCTGTAACCGACAGAATCACGGTCCCTATCCTTTGTCATTTGTTGAAACCAAAGCCACTTTGTTGCTATAAATTTTGCAAAAACTGCTTTCTAATAACGCTTATTAGCCTCCATCAGTTAGTAACTACTAACCTTTCCTGTCACCTACAGTCAATATCTACTTCGCCTTCCTTTATCGTTTCTTCGAAGTAGTGATGCAGACTACAAGGCACATAGACCATCCAGAACACTGTTATGTTAAACTGCATACACTGCCTGGCGGCTTTAACTCGAGATAACTTACCTAGATTGATCAGACGATCTGTTCTTCAAGAGTTAACCTTGCACAAGTTCCCGCTCCTTTTCTACTGTTCTACTTCCTCAGTCTTGGTTGCCCAGTGCACGGATACCCTAAGAGTCAATTAATCATCAATTTTTTATGAGATGCCAAAGATAAGACACGTTTTGGTGCTACCAGCAAAGATATGACACGTTTTGGGGGGGGGGGGTATTGCAGACCAGCACCAAGCCCGAGCACCACCGCAGAGTCAATTCTTCAACGAATCAACACAAAAAAGCACTAAAAATTGTATAGGATTCCAGGAAGCGAGTAGGGCCGTTTGCCGAAAGAAAATCTTTTCTATTAGGTTGGCGGGAAAGTTCTGTCACTTTTTTCAAATTGGGCTTTCTTTTTATAGAGAGGCGTGTAAGATCAAAATTGTACAGCAATGTTACTGCGGGGTTCCTTGCCTGTTTTTGAGCACCTCATGGATGCCATCGCTTCACAATGCAGGGAGGCGCGATACAAAGTTGGACATCATCTCAATCTTGGCTTGAACTCAGACTTTTCGAGGTTTTCTCGTAATTTCTCGTCCAGTAATGATTGATTACGGGAGGCAACTCGCAGTTAGAAGGAGCAATGTCTGTGCTACACCACTGCAAGGGGAGAGCCATCCAGCTCTATTGCATGAGGAACGGCTAGAACTTTTTTGGAAGTGCGCTGCACTATCAGAAGCATTTGGAGGGGTCGGTGGCGATGGTAGCGGATAACATTCTTGTCCATATTGCAGAAGAAGAAGCAGGAATCAAGCGAGTGGTACTAATAGAAAGACCACTCTTTGATGTATAAGTGCTCACATTACCGTTCACCCCTCTTCAGGTAATGGACAAATATTTTGAGTTCCAAAAAGTGATAGAACTTTCCCGCCAACCTAATAATTCCAAGGCATGAGGTTACTGAAGGTTAACGTTTATAATTTCATGTCGATCGAAACCAGCTTGACAGAAGTTTGTTCACCCCTGGTCCGTATGTAATCACTGTTGTTTCAGGTACTGGCAACATAGGCAATATTATTGATTAACTACCATTTCACAAAAGTCACAATGGAAATCTTTAACATAGATTAATCTCGAACTATGTTCATTGGTGTGAATTGTTACCCTTTTAATGTGACCAATAAATGTTTTCTATAATCTCAGCTAACAAACAAGTAATGGGTACTCATCAGAAGCACCCATAAATCAAAAAAGAACGAATGTGGAAACGTACAACAACGTTGCTGCTCGCTAACAATATCGCCTCTCTCAATACGATATTGCTTCTCTTTCAGAATGGACTGTTATATATTCCGCGTTTCAGCACCACCATTGTTGATGGCATGGCCACGGGTGCGCGCACTGCTTGTACCAATTTATCTTATAGAAAAAGTGCAAGCGTACCTTTCTTTTTAGTGTTCTTTTGCAATTGTGGAGCTCTTCTTTTCTTGAGAAACGGGAAGCAGATTTGCGAAGAGTTATGGTGGCAATTTCAAAAATGCACTGAAAAACTCTTTAAACGCTTCCTATTACAAAGAACATCTTTAAGCGGGTTTTGGTAAGCATCGCGAGAGCTGTGAGCGACTACACTTTTACAACCATACCATCCTTTGCGTGATACCCAAAACACCTGTTTGGAATTCCTAAAATAGCGAGGAGGAAGACTTTTGTCTTTCGGAGACTACTGCACATAAAGACTACAACCTTATTCCTCTGAATTTCCAAAGCAAGGGAGAAGTTTGGCATAAAAGACTCTTGCCTTACAGAGAGTAGCACACCTGTCTAAATTTTTCTCGTTCATGCGATATTCGAAGGAGAGGAAATTCTGAGCAATTACGAAAACCAGTTCTTCCCGTACCATGACGCGCGAATTCTTCTCAAGAAGCCGTACATATTTCTGGAGCGCATGAACCAGCGGGATACCAGTAGGAAGTACATTTCGGCACCCAGTGGTCCCAACTTTGCATAAGGCTGCGTTTATACTTTGCAGCGTAGCGTAGCGCTTCCAGCGTACGCCAGCGGCAGTGCCGGGGAGAGGATGCATATCGATCTAGCGTTCCCAGCGTCACCAGCGTCACGCTAGCGTACGCTAGCGGCACGCTAGCGTACGCCAGCGTTTCTCCAGCGCAGAGACTACGGGAGAGCTGGAGGGTACAAAACACATCGATTGCGCGTCTCTCACTCGCCCTTAGTCTCTACAACAGGGCACAGCATTGGTTGGGGATTCCCTATGGGGGGGGTCGTATTTGGCCAAAAGGGGGGGGGTCGTATTTGGGCTGGGAAAAATTTATTTTTATAGTTGATTTTTCTCGCTTTGCGGACGTTTTGGAGGGGGGGGGTCGTATTTGGTCGTTGTTGGGAGGGGGTCGTATTTCTGGCTAGGAATTATGTGGTTCACTTGGTGGATTTTTATGAATTTACTGTGTTATAGCTAGTATGTACGCCCCCCCCCCCGCTCGACAACTTTTTCGCCGAGTATAAACCACAACCACAGTCAGCCATGTCAGCCATCGTACGAGCATGGGGGGGTCGTACCAGCCCCTGAAAAAGGGGGGGGTCGTAAAAGCTCGACCAAAATCCCCATCGAATGCTGTGCCCTGCTCTACAATACACATCGCTTCTGCGTCTCCGACGGCCACATAGTCTCTACAATACACGTCGATTCCGCGTCTCTCACGGCCACATAGTCTCTACTCCCTGCCGCTGCAAGCGCTAGCAAAACGCTGGTGCCGCTGGAGAAACGCTCGAGAAACGCTGGTGAAGCTAGATCGATAGCTATGCTTCCCGTGCCCTCGCTACGCCAGCGTGCGCTAGCGTGCCGCTGGTGTACGCTGGTGAAGCTAGATCGATATCTATCCTTTCCCGGCACTGCCGCAGAGGAAGCGCTACGCTACGCTACGCTGCGCTGCCGCAAAGTATAAACGCAGCCTAACTCCAAGGCAGAAGAGGTGAAATGATGCAACTTCCTCACGCTAATGATAATGCTTGCCATGCAAGTCAACTTCTAATCTCTGACTGGAGAGTAGTCGACGCGCAGCGATCGTCATTTTGAGATGGCGGCGGCGCTACGCGTCGTCTAGGGCTCCATTCGCCCTGTGCGACGTCCCCGTCAACATCATTCGCACATCAGCGTTTCTTAAAAACAGATCCCGCGATGAAGTGTCATGGATAGTTGCTGTTCAATCATGAAACAGTAGCTGATAAGTAATACCCCAAAGAGGAAAAAGCAAGAAGAGTCGCTGGAGCACCATAAACAAAATCACTCGCTGATATTTATACCCCCTGCGGTCTCTGTGCAACCCCTGGCCCACAAATCACTTTTTCGCATCACCCAGTAAATATCATCCAATGCAAAGAAGAAATATGAAAAACAACAGAAACACCGACGAGACTTTTGACAAGAAAAACGGCGTACGAATTCAGGGTCAAGGATCGTGCATCTTTTAGTGCAATCGAGCTTTTGCACCAAAATCGCATCACTCGTGATTTTTACGAGTTTTGCTTTGCGCGATGAGTTGCAGTTGCATGTGCTCCCAATCAATGAAATATATCCGATCAACGCCGACCCCCCCCCAACAAAGAACAACTGAGCGGCCTCCGTCAGAGGGCATCTAGCAAGTGGGCGGTCCAACTGAGCGGGCGTTAGAACTAGAACTTTCAGCGGCTGTAGCACGCTCCTCGCTCGCTGTGGAGTCGCGAGAGTGGGACAGTCTCTTAGCTTGGGGGCTGGACTACTTGCACAAGGAAAGGACGACCATGAATTACTTGAGCGTGGGGGATGTCTTTGAAAGCTAGGTGCATCCATTCTCTTTATTCTGAGGGACTACGTTGTGTTAGTTCTGACTGCCCCCTCACTACGCTCGCGACCCACCACACCGCGATCAAATGCATCAATGATTAGGTGCGAAAGCAATGCTTCTTGATCTCACATGATACTCGGAAGGAAAAAGGTCAGGCTGCGTTCATACTTCGCGGCAGCGTACGCCAGCGTTTCCAGCGTTCGCCAGCGGCAGTGGCAAGGAAAGGATAGATATCGATCTAGCGTCACCAGCGTACGCTAGCGTAACGCTAGAGTATTCTAGCGTACGCTAGCGTAGCGAGGGCAAGGAAAGCATAGGTATCGATCTAGCGTTTTCAGCGTTTCACCAGCGTTTCACTAGCGTTTGCAGCGGCGGGGAGTAGAGACTATGGGAGAGTAGAAAACAGTTCAAATACGCGTGCTGTGAAATTGCGGCGTGTGTAGCCGCACCGCAGTACTAATACGGTACGGAATTGGTTAAATTGCATAATTATGTGGTTTAGCTGTTGGAACGGAATGTTTTTTCCCATTGTCGCACCGGAATTGAATCGAACTATGAAAACGCTGGCTTTTGCAGGTACCATCTCCTTTTTAGGGCTAATCTGTTGGAGATTGTTCTGTTTTCTTAGAACTTTTAGTAAATCGTATGAACGATTTCTGGCCGTGAACGGGTGACAAATACATGCTCAGTTCTTATGAAAGATCCTCGGTGGTCCCACGCTTATCGTAATGATGATGGTAGTGAACGGTTCATGCTTTGCATTTATGAGTTATGCAATTCAACCATGCATTACACGCCGCAATTCCACAGCACGCGCAATCGAACTGTTTTCTATTCTCCTATTCTCCCATAGTCTCTAGTCCCCGCCGCTGCAAACGCTAGTGAAACGCTGGTGAAACGCTGAAAACGCTAGATCGATACCTATGCTTTCCTGGCCCTCGCCACGCTAGCGTATTGCTAGCCGTACTCTCGTGACGCTAGACCGATATCTATCCTTTTCTTGCCACTGCTGCTAGCGTACGCTGGAGATGCTAGCGTACGCTGTCGTACGCTGCCGCAAAGTATGAACGCATTTATATATGGATTGCGGTTTTACTGTGGCTTTCGTGGTATCCCTTCAAATGCCCCTTACCGCCACAAATCAGCCACTATCACCTAACGTTACCTATCACATACGTTCTCGCCAAGTCTTCTTTACCTATTAATTTGAAGTCTCTACGGCTAGACGAAGGAAGTTATGAATTTCCAGAACACACGCTTACATACACTAACAGACAACATTGGCGAATTATTCAGAGCAGCATAGCTTTACGAGTAAACGAATAACACTGTAGACCACGGCGAGGTCAAATGTCTGAATATGCTGGCGAAAAGAACAAACGTGCTAAATGTAGTAAACGCCAAAGATGCGCAATGGCAGCGATATGGATGAGAAACAAAACGACTGACAGATGAAATCACGTCAAGACCCGTGTCAAAACTAAATGAAACATGTTATCGATATCACTGCATTGCTTGTGGAGCTGCTGAAGCAGCGGGCATCACTTCAAGGGTTGGGATTCAACGGAGCAGAAGGTGCATGAGTGCACCCGTGACTCTACCCGCCTCCTAGTCACAATACCACAGGTAACATATTATTGACTAAACTGATTTCAATTTTCAAGCGACTTTTCAAGTTTCCCCTCCTGGGTGCCCTCTTCCGCCATACCATGGCTACTCGTTTACTCATGGCTTGATCTTCAATATACCAAGTACGAAACTTATGAGATGGGTCGTGGGGAAAGCATGTTCAGAACAGGTATGTCGTTTTCTTGCCGTGATTTTGTCTCTGTCACTAAAACTGTGTCTGTTGATTACGCTTTCACACGGAAGATCACTTCTCTTCTGAAGTGCCAACTGGCTGGGTAGCACCAATTGGTGGGTTACGAGCCGTTGCACGTTGCAATGGCAATTTGGTATGAGCACGAGCAAGAGGCGGGGGAAGGCTTGCGCAAGAGGGGGAGGGGAGGGTGGAATGGGATCAGTGGGGTAGTAGGGGCTGGGGTACGATGGAGGTGAGTGTAGAAAGTGCTTGAACAGAAGCACATGCAACGGCGGAAACAAATGCAGAAATGCATCAGTGAAAACGATCAGAGGAAAAGAAGAGGGATCAACCGCTAGCAGATCTGCGACCCAAGACATGTTCTAGTATCAAGTCATGGTATTGTTTTGAATGTGATAAATGAAATGAATGAATAAATGATTCACTGTATAAGACAAACAATTGGTGAGTTCCGAACTGGTGAGTTGCACGTGCTCCACGCCTAGCGATTTGGTGTGAGCACGTGCAAGATGCAGGGGAAGGGCTTGCGCAAGAGGGGGAGGGTGGAGTTGGATTAGCGGGGGTAGTTCAATGGAGCTGGGGTACGATGGGGTGAGTGTAGAGTGTTTGAACAGAAGTGTCCACGTTCGACCCTCGATGAATCTTGGCATGCTTTGAAGTTTTCTCTAGGATATTGCTGTAGCCGTGACCAAGATGATATAGTTTTATTGGCTAACGTTTCGGCCTTATCGCCTTCGTCAGAGCCTGGAAAAAAGTCAAAAATCAAAGTGAAACTACCCTCGGAAATCATTTCAAACCTCAGATAAGCTAGTCCCAGACCAGAAGGATCCAGAAACCTGTCATAGGTCACAACCACAAAACGACTCACCTTGAATGTACGGCCGGTTTTGCTTGAGACCACCGCTAAACTGACTCCCCGTGGGTGGCTTCAGCTGACCTGGCCCCTCGACTCGAAGCCGATGGCAATTGAAGCCCACACAGGTCAGCAAACGGGGCGAGCTCGTTTGTGATGGCATTCGTCCTTTCTGTTCATTTTGGGATTTTTAGCGCTTATCCAAAACGCTTCCAAAGTTTTGCGCGCCGAAGTCTGTGGTTCTCGCATCAAAATCCTAACCGTCACCTCAAACTCCACGCCTCCATGGCACTGAACCCGATGACTACCCAGGGGGTCTCTGGCCTAGATCGCCTTAGACCATCTAGGTGCTCCTTTACCCTGGAGCACAGGGGTCGTCCAGTCTCCCCGATGTACTCATCCCCACAACTCGTGCATGACATCAGGTAGATCACACCTGAGGCCATGCAGTCCCCCTCCCGCCCAGAAGGACATGTGACACAATGTGGGGTTGGGCAGTAGCGATCATACCCGCGGTTGCGGATCAGTGCTGCTTGAGGCTCGCGGGAGGGATCTCGACTAGCCGAAAATACTGTCGAGGCACACCTGCGCAAAGGCGATCTTACAGCAGCGCTGATCGCATCACTTACGAAGGGTAGGCAAAATGGTACCTTCTCCCAACCCTCGGTCACAGGACTTTGTTGGCTCCTAGTGGGTGGTCCAGGGGGCATTTGCCTTTTGGGGGTAGCCATTGGAGAGGGTTATTTTCCGAGCTAACTCCAGGGACTCTTCTCTTTCCTTCTCACCTGATGAGACCATTTTGGCTGTCCTGAACATGTTCCTGTTGATAGCCCGTTTGGTCCCTAGAGGATGCGCCGACCGGAAATGGACTAAGATGTTCTTGCTGGTAGGGTTTTCGGTACCACTTAGGATGCCGCCACCGGGAAATAAGACTAACATGTTTCTTTGTGGCTGGATTTTTACCGTTATCACTTTGTCCGATAGAACCGGGCAGCGCTATGCTGGTCTGCATCGTTGAGGAATGGAGAGCTAACTGTGGGAGGCTTCTCCCTCGGCTAAACCGAATAATTTCTCAGTTTTCTATTAGTGATCATGCACGGTCCGTCCCCTCTCGTGTGCAGACGATTTGAGACAGTAGATTTCTATGTATCGTCTGTACAAAATGTCGGCGATCCAGGTAAACGTCGCTTCCATTTGGATATGAGGCAATCCGTAGGATATTGCTACCCAGGAACCGCTGCCCTAACGACTTGCCTGCGCTTAGTATTTATCCGGCCCACCGTAAAATGAACACTCGAGAGACCCCTGTTACGATGTTATGTTGTGGCGTTCTACAGGGCCATACATTGATTGATCGACGCCTTCGTTGCTCATTGAGGAGTTTAAGAACGTGGCCCGCATAGCTCCTTCGTTGACTTTTGTTACTTTTAGGGAATGTTACCTCAAAGGATCCGACACATAACAACAAGATCACGTTCCACGATGAAATCTCTACGGTCTGTGGCGAGTTCATCGTCGAGATATATGAAATTCGAGAGGCATACCGGAAACTGAAAAACGGTGTGTGATTGCATACGTGCGAGTGCCAGTGTTCCGAAGGACAGTTAGCACGACTGAAATGTTGATCATACAACCTGTCCAGTTCTATATGATACCTCTCAAACACCACAAGTCTCGCGGACCACTCACCAGGGAAAGTCTGTCACTTACATGGAACTGTTGAAGGAGACCTGCATGGATCGATAGAGCTGTGAGGTCATTAAAAAATAGCATAGCACAAGACTGCGACCGCGCATTCACAAGCCAAGATATGAGCAGTGTAACAGTTTGTAATGTGCACTAGGGTGGAACTGTAAGGGAGTGCGAAGGATTAATCAAGGAATGCGACGCGCATTTAACGAGTCGTGGTGGTTTAGTGGTAAGGTTCTCGCTTCGCAGGAACAGCATACTGGTTCGGACCCGGAGGTGCACATGTTTTTGCACCATTGGTTTATGCCTGATTTTTTGCGTCACGGCACTGACACCTGCAGACTATGATTCACTTTTTGATATATTAATTTGCCGAACTTTCTGTGCGTGAATTGTCCTCATTTCGAAACATTGAAAAATCCGTTGGACTTTTGCAAAAACTGTAGATCAATCAGTCATTTTTTGCGGGCCGGTTCTACGCGCATGCCGCCGTGCATTGATCATATTATAATCTTTACCATGCCATTCTCTCCGGGCGAACGATAGTCTTCTGTCGCAGAATTCGGTTCGCCAAAGGACAACGCTGCTGCTACTCGAGAGGAGAGGAAAATTGCCGCAAGATTTGCTGCAATACTCCGTGATGGTATCGAAGGGACATGATAGCAGAGACTGATGAAAGGCTGATTCACGATGCCCTCACATTGAAATTCTGAACTGCGACCACTACATGACAAGCAGCTGCTCGGAACAAGTCGCTGTGATGGCATCAAGTGGAACGTATGTTTATTTCGCGTGAAATCAGCCGGTGATAACGGCAGGTATATATCTGCGCTTTCTTTTGTGTTACTCTGTGCACACTAGTGAGGTTTCGTCAACGATTCGTAGAGAAACAGGCATCCAATGATGCGCAGTGTGCGAGCAGCACATCTGCTTCACTCATTTTTTGAATTGTTTCATCAGTGTTGAAGCATGAGTAACGGTCTACCAGGTTTTTTGCAAAGTCAACTGGATTTTTCAATGTTTTGAATGAAGTACATCACGCACAGAAAGTTCCGCAGTTAATATACGCCAAGAACGTGAATCAAGTGATGTCCAGGTGTCAGTCCGTACGCAAGTCAAAAAATCAGGTAAAAACCAATGGTGCAAAAACATCTGCACCTCCGGGATCCGAACCAGCATGCTGTGCCTGCGAAGCGAGAACCTTACCACTGAACCACCACGACTCGTTCATGCGAGTGGCATTCCTTGATTATCCTTCGCGCCCTCACCAAGGTCTCCACGCCTAGTGCCACCATTACAGACTTTTACCTCGCTTCATATCTTCATTGTGGCAGATGCGTGTTGCGTTTTGCTATCTACCAGTTCGGATCGGCGCGTTCGCCGGCCGATCCTACCTCCCGGGTGCTGAAGTGGGCCCTGTGAGAGTTTTCCTGAGGGGGACGGCCAGTGGGATCGCCGGACCTTCGCCGGCCATCCTCCTTCGCGGTGTGAAGTGGGTCCCTGTGAGAAGTTTTCCATGAGGGGAGGGCCAGTCGGATCGGCTTCGCCGGCGAATGGTCGAAAAAATAGTTTTGAGAATTGCAGACATTTACGTCTTCAGCTTCTCGATATACCCCCCACCCCCCCACTAGAGACAGTCATCAAATTTTCTTGCTGCGACCGCGTTCAAGGTTACCTTGCTTAGGCTCCCTGAAAATTGGCTAATCCTATCCTATCGTCGCAATCCCAGTTGGAATCCGTCCAGGAAAATCAGTTTTCTGTAGTCTTCGAGTTTTTGGTGTGTCAGACAGGACGCACACACACACAAACAAACTTCTGCGTTTAATTATTAAGATATTCTGATAATAGCCTCACGACTCTATCAGTCCATTTAGTCTCCTTTCAAAGTTCAATGGTAGAGCTTAGAAGACTTCCACTGGGTCAGTCCTCAACTAATCTCTCAGATTTCACAGAGCCCAATAAAAGTGAGCGTGGGAGGTCCCACTGATAGCGATTCAGTGGGTGAAGCTTGTGCTGGTACAGCTACTGCAATTCATCCCTGCCCACCTCAGTAATACTCTCGACTCTTTGCGGGAGGCCAGGTTCAGAGGAACCATGTGATGGAATCGTTTGACGTAACATCCTTGTGCACAAACGTGCCAAACGAAGGAGCCATGTAGGCCACCTTTGAACTCCTTAGTGAGCACGAGGCATCGACAAAGTATGGCCTGTCGACAGCCTACATAATGACACTTGTTAAAGGGTGTCTCGAGTGTTCCATTTTTAGGTGGGCCGGTCAAAACTACAGACAGCTCAGAGGTTTGGCAATGATTCAGCGGCTGGCACCAGTCCAAGCGATTGCCTACATGTCCAATAGAACAACCGTTACTGGATCGCCGACCCATTTTGTACAGAACGCTACATAGACGACTGTCTCATCGTCTGCACCACGGAGAGGGAAATGGACTCGTGCTTTGACCTCCTTAATGAGCTGAGAATATTCGGTTTACGAGGGAGAAGCCCTCTAACAGTTGGCTCTCATTCCTCAATATGCAGATCCAGCTTGAGCGCGGGTACTATCGGACCAAGTGATACCGAAAACACCACCAGCAAGAACATCTTAGTCCATTTCCGGTCGGCGCATCCTCTGGGGACCAAACGGGCTATCAACAGGAACATGTTCAGGACAGCCGAAATGGTCTCATCAGGTGAGAAGGAAACAGAGGAGTCCCTGGACTTACCAGGAAAGGTCAACAGGTCGGCCTGGCCATTTGCAATGAAATGCATATCGTTGTACCCGTCTTGAGACGGTGAACTCAAAACTATCTTCAAAATTTGCGGAACGATTCTCTGAGCGGAGTTAGAGAGGTTTTTCTTCACTGTTTTTCTTCTTCCGGGCGCGCTGGCGCCGAAGCGTCGGCACCTGTAGCGCGACTCACAGCGCTCCTCGCGCAAATAGGTATCATATTCGTATTCAGGGGGTCAAATAACCCCTAGAGACGAGACCTCAGCGAAATCTGAGGTTCTGGCTCAACTTCAAAAAAATGGGGTATGGATAGTCATGGCTGACTGATAGCTAACAGCGATACTATGACTAGCATACTGGTGATGACTGGTCTTCGAACTGAAATAACTCTTCAGTCATGTCTTTTTGTAAACAACAGTACCTGGCTTACTTATTTGTGCCGTCTGCATCATTTTCTTGACTATGGAGGAAATCCCAATTCGAGATCAGTCATCGATGGTAGATGAGCTCCAATCTGCTGCTAACTTACCCATGGAATAGCCCACATTTTCCAAGTGAGGTCGAAAATCAGATTCGGTTAGCAACTTGTCCCTAGGGGTAATTTAACCCGCTGAACATGAATATGATGGTATTTCATTGCAAAAACCCTCGTGACACGTGTTACGAGGGGTACAAGCAGAAGCACTCTTTCAGGCCACAATGAGTCTACACTTTAAAAAAAACTGATCGCAGGTTCCCTTATAAGGTAGTGCAGGCGAGCAGAGATGTTAGAAGCTTTGTCGGCTATGTTCTTGGACAAATGCAAAAAAAGCGACCTGCCCCGGAACCGATCCTACGACGTCTCGCCTAAGAAACCCGCTCCCTACCCGTTGCGCTCTACTACCACGTTTCAGCATGACTCCATACATAAATGTAAAGACGCTTCCACGTTTCCTCGCGATAGCATGTGAAACGACCACGCGGGGATAAGACCCTCCATAACTCCGTCCAGAGAATCGTTCCGCAAATTCTGAAGGTAGATTTGAGTTCACTGTCCCAAGACGCGTACAACGGTGTGCAGCTCATTGGAAATGGCCAGGCTGACCTGTTGACCTTTCCTGGTTAGCTCGGAAAAGAACGCGTTCCAATGGCTACCCCCAAAAGGCAAATGCCCCCCTGGACCACCCACTAGGAGCCAACAAAGTCCTGTGACCGAGGGTTGGGAGAAGGTACCATTTTGCCTACCCTTCGTAAGTGATGCGATCAGCGCTGCTGTGAGATCGTCTTTGCGCAGGTGTGGTCTCGACAATATGGTTCGGCTGGTCGAGATCCCTCCCGCGAGCCTCAAGCAGCAGCTGATCCGCAACCGCGGGTATGATCGCTACTGCCCAACCCCACATTGTGTCACATGTCCTTCTGGGCGGGAGGGGGACTGCATGGCCTCAGGTGTGATCTACCTGATGTCATGCACGAGTTGTGGGGATGAGTACATCGGGGAGACTGGACGACCCCTGTGCTCCAGGGTAAAGGAGCACCTAGATGGTCTAAGGCGATCTAGGCCAGAGACCCCCTGGGTAGTCATCGGGTTCAGTGCCATGGAGGCGTGGAGTTTGAGGTGACGGTTAGGATTTTGATGCGAGAACCACAGACTTCTGCGCGCAAAACTTTGGAAGCGTTTGGATAGGCGCTAAAATCCCAAAATGAACAGAAAGGACGAATGCCATCACAAACGAGCTCGCCCCGTTTGCTGACCTGTGTGGGCTTCAATTGCCATCGGCTTCGAGTCGAGGGGCTAGGTCAGCTGAAGCCACCCACGGGGAGTCAGTTTAGCGGTGGTCTCAAGCAAAACCGGCCGTACATTCAAGGTGAGTCGTTTTGTGGTTGTGACCTATGACAGGTTTCTGGATCCTTCTGGTCTGGGACTAGCTTATCTGAGGTTTGAAATGATGTCCGAGGGTAGTTTCACTTTGATTTTTGACTTTTTTCCAGGCTCTGACGAAGGCGATAAGGCCGAAACGTTAGCCAATAAAACTGTTATATCATCTTGGTCACGGCTACAGCAACATCCTAGAGAAAACTGTTTAAACATAAGCACACCGCAACGGCGGAAACAAATGCAGAAATGCATCAGTGAAAACGATGACAGGAAAAATCGCTAGCAGATGTGCGACCCAAGCCATGTTGTAGTCAGTTGGAGTACCCTACTATATTTAACCCGCTAAGTATGTCTGTAAGTGTGTGTGTGTGTCTGTTGCGTGTGCGTCTCTGTCTGTCAAGTAATTCATAGCGAGCGTCGTAGGATCGGTAGAATGACACTTCTAAGAATTGATGTACGCAGCAGGACGGGAACACTTTTGGTGGGTGACAGGAGGTGATAACACTTGATAAGATTCGATAAGGGGCCTTAGAAGGGGGGGGGGTGACCAACATCTAGCGCAAGTTGCAGCAGCTGCGGGACCGTGATTTCAAGAAGTGATATACATGGCAGGACGGGAACACTTTTGGTGGGTGACAGAGGCTGATAACTTCTGATAAGATTCTTTGGACGCGGAGGTTACCAAATTCGCAGCGCAGGCGGCAGCAACTGTGGGACTTTGGTTCTGAGAAGTGATGCACACGTCAGGACGGGAACATATTCGCTGGGTCACAGAAGGTGTGAAAAGATTCGACAACACTCAATAGAAATTGAGTTGCCGTCTTATCTGAATCCTTCTTTTTTTCAAGCAAATTATCCACTGAAGGAAGTAGATTTCAATTAAATGGTGGTTGGGCTCCACTGCACAGTGTTATCACTGATACCTTATTTATGATTCATCAACAACATTAGTGGGTACTATTTGATGTGTTGAGTGCTGCATGCTGGGCTCGCTTGATTTTCGCACTTATGAAGGTTACAAGGCATCCCAACTCATCAAAACAAACAGCGTCTGACGAAGCCAGGGGCGGAAAGCATGGCAGAGCTGTGCCACTAATTCCAAGCAATTTCGAGCTCCAAAATAGAGAGACCACCTGCGCAGTTGCGGAGCACTTCACTTGGTCTAAGGGCTTCTGCACGTTGGGCAATCGCGCGCTGCCTTCAAGAACGCCAGCGTCATTTTTTTTTCGCTATTTCTCAAACGTTCTCCATGCAGCTCTGTTCGCTCATCATCATAAAGGTACGCCGCGTGCGCATTTGAGGGGCAGAGGCTTTGAACGACGGAGCCGCGGCTCGGCCCATTGGCCACGACAGCACCCAACATTTACTTTTTAATGCTACGTGATGGAGCGGTTATCGCGCTTCTGCCTCTCTCAATTTCGAATGATTAGAGGCGATAAAGAGAAATAGCTGACATCGAAGAATGAGAACTCGTACGACCACGATCTTTCTTTGCATTACGGACGTTCAGACGCGGTTCGCCAGGGGTTTCATATGAGTCAATTACTCCGGTTTTTCTACTTTTGCTTCAGTTTGTGTTACTTACCATCTTGGCATGAGTTATTTGAGCCGCACCGCACAATTTACCATTTCCTGAATCCGGGATGAGCTTGATACATGCAAGTAGAGCAAGTAATCTCTTGATGGAAAGAGCGAAACGCTCTGGAATCCTAGGAAGACGTTCGACCGGAGTCTTATTAGTTACTGGAACTATTTCATCACCATGGTTGATGCATACCCAAAATATCAAAAATAAAAAAGACCCACAGGCAACTAAGTCCTCCGAACAGAAGTACCTTCTCAATGTGCGTGTTTTCAGGATCGAATTAAAGCTAGCTTTTGAAAACATAAATCCTTTCAAAAATGTGAGTTCAGAAGGATTACATTGTAGAAGCGGGGCACCAATTACAGAAAGTCTTATTACAGATATTCTTCATCCTTCTGTTTACAGCTGCAGTTCTACTAGTTTTAGCTGTTCCACTATCAATATTCGTCTTGAGTATTCCCAGAAAGAAACAAAATTCTGTCAGCTAAATTTACGTGCACTCATCAAAACGCTGTTGCTTCCGTACCGGTGACCTGAGAGAAAACTGTCCCGCTTTTTTAAGGAGCCGAATAATCATGCACTATTCGTGTTACTAGATGTTTGTTTTACGGTATCTGCTCTTCTATTGGGTTTCCTTACCATCATGCTAATTTGGAATAACGAGGAGCTGGCACAAGCAAACTTTATCAAAAATTTGAGTGAGTTTCTTGCATTGTCATCTGTAAAACTCCACGCCCACATGATCGAACTTCATTTGAGCTTTCTGTGGTTTTTTTTACGACCAACAGTCAAGGAAACCCTCAAACTTGGATGTTAAGCTACGGTTATCATTCAAGAGAAGGTAAAAAGGTACATAAAACTTTCCGCGACCGGGCGCTGGGCGCGCATAGCATACGCACGCATGGTATCATAAGTCAAAGGCCAGTACAAGAAACTAGCTCTCAGAATAATCACAGGAACTAGTTTCTCGAATCATAGCTAGTTTTCAACGAAAGAAACTAGTGTAAATTGAGAACTTCTGGATGCTCCAAACAAAAAAGCGGGTGATTTAGAAGGGAGATGGGGAAGAAGACCACCAACAACATTGAGCGGCTCCATGCATTTCAAGGAATCCAGAGCTGAACATCTGTGCCTACCTCTGCTTGCTTCTGTGAAGTCGATTCCACGGATGGAAGGCTTTAATCAAGTCGGGTAGTAACGAAACCGAACTCAGAGCACTGAACAGTTTTTTCTTATTCAATTCTCGCTATCTGCTTACCTTCCCACCGCATTGCTGTTCAATAAGAGCTTGAGAACGGTGAAACGCAATTTTGCAGCTGGTTCCAAGTTTTTCTTCCGCAACTGTAATTTGAGCACGTGTTCATCACATCGAACTAGTGTATTTGATACATGGGAGGGGATGGATGGGAGAAAAGGCCCAAAAAGCGGTGGATGGGGAGAAAGAGAAGGCGAATAATGCTGAGTAGCAGTTACGACCCTCCTCGAAGGGGGAGGGTCGTATCTGCATAGGTCAGTACCCAGTAGCGACGTAGCTTGGAAAGCATACGAGCTTTCTAGATGAAAATGTGGACGTTTTGAAGAGAAATGCCGATTAATTAAGGGCATTTTTGCTACAGTTTAGCTAAAGCGAAGATATTAAGCTCATATAAAGAGGAAACCTTCTAGTTGCCAATGCCTTGTAAACCTTCCCGCTACATCATGTTGGATAAAGTTGAGGTCTTCGAAATGTAAAAAAAAACTCGCGTCCCCTCAAATTCTACGCACGATTCTTGTCATTATCCGCGACAAGCGAATTTTTGCCATAACCAGTGTGCAGCAAGATGTAATGCTCATCATTGGGAAAACCTAGTTCCCAATACGATGTGAATCTATATAAAATTCTTCGCGTTATTTCCTAATTAGAAGCCATCATACAAGCTTGATGAAAGCCGTACTGTATTTTGTATAAACGCGCGAACACGCGACATGAATGGAGTTATACCCTTTCAAATTTATTATGTGAATGCAACAGGCCAGTAACCCTCTAGCCCCAATACGCGACGCAGCCGCGGTACGCTGAATAGTGTTTAACTCGCGGACAACGCCATTGTGGGAGTTTTCAAAGTTCACTTCTTGCATTACACTACTTCTGAGAAACTAAACTCCCAATGCTTTTGTTCGATTGGTTTGGTAAATGTTCCTAGATATTCAGAATTTCATTCGGTGAAATTCGTATGCCATTCAATATATACAGCTTTATCCTGATGAACACAGAAGAGACCTCCGCACACCCACAGTCACTAAGGGGGGATGGGGTCGCAACGACACTCGTTCTTGAGGGTACGGGGGAGCGAGGTGTTGCGCCATCCCCCAAGTCTTCCGCGACGTGACGCTTGACCCTGGAGTATACTCAGACCCTATATAAGTGTCGGGCGTGAAGCTTTAACTTTGAACTTGGAATTCAAGCTATGACAGCGACTGAAATTCGAATGCTATTTGACGCAAACTGTCTCACGCAGACTTGTGCAAGTTGTCGTGTTCAAAATTATAAGATTAGATAATGAAAGTTTTTCTATCCAAAGTGGCCCATACAAAAAATCCATTTGGGACTGGAGTGCCATTCGTGATGTGGCGAGCGGAAGGCCTCCAAAAGATTAACCAGGAGTTCCCACACAGATTGCCTCATATTGGAAATTGGAAATTAGACTCAAAGTAGCAATCCTACTATATATAAACGGCAACGTCTGTCTGTCTGTCTGTCTGTCCGGAAATTCGGAATCACCTGAAGAGCCAGTTGGAGGGGGCGGGTCAAGGGTGGGTTGGGTAGGGCATGCCAAGATGTACGGAACACACATGAACTAAGCTAAGCCCCGCCCACTGTGGGCGGGCGTGCGCACAGCTGAGCTGCACATTTCAAAAATTCGTAGTTCGGTTCCAAAAGAGTCCCGAGAGTTGGAAAAAGTGGCAAACGATAGGCAATCAGTTGGCGGACGAAATTAATGAAGCACACCCTGGCGGGGCGTTCGCCGGAGTGAACGGTGCCGAGGACAAAAACCGTCAAAACGCATCCGGCAATTTGGCAGATGAAGTTAGTGAGGGATAACCGTAGGGAGGGGAGTATATCCAAATGGTTGGTACCGTCGGCAATAGTTTATTCTGCGAATCCTCATCACTAGGGGAGTGCCGCATAAAATTTTGATGACTGTCCTCTAAGGGGGGGGGGGAGAAGTGAAACGGTAAAGTGCGGTAATTCTCAAAATAATATTTTTTTTCGACCATTCGTCCGACTGGCCCTCCCTCTCATGGAAAACTTCTCACCGGGACCCACTTCACACGCGGAAGGAGGATCGGCCGGCAGAGCCGGCCGATCCGACTATTCACTTGTCAATCGTAGAAGCGACCTCATGCTACATCTTTCTAACCAGGAAAGGTCAACAGGTCGCCATGGCCATTCAGGATGGGATGCATATTGGCGTGTGCGTCTCGGGACACTGAACTCAAATCTGCTTTCAGAATTTGCGGAACGATTCTCTAGGAGGAGTTAGGGGGGGGGGGTTCCAGCACAGTACCCGAGCCGAATACTCTTTCTGCACGCGTAAGCTCAAGATTTATTCTCGAAAGAGTCAGAAGTGACTAAATGATCCGATGGTGACAATGGGCTATGAAGTAATTTGCTTCATAGATTTGAGCTCAGGAGGTTCGATTCCTTGCCATGTTCGCATTTTCGCTTTTTTTCGAAGCGTATCCTGTGAGTCCAGAAAGAACGTCTATTACGTTAGTTGTTTCTGAGTTCGTCTCGTGTGGCGGAAGGGAGCCCGTGAAATTGCGCGCAGCACAGAAGTGGCGCGCGCGGCGCCGTGGCGGCAGGATTGGCACGCCCAGCGTCGCAGGACGACCGTCGCAGTTGTCGTTAAATATTCGAGTCTCCGAAAAATTAAGCTAGTTTCAGCATGGCACATGAGTGAGTCAAAACTACAGCTATCTGGGACACATAGTGGTATGCTTGCAGCTAGCCGTATTTCTTCCTGTGGAGAACAATTATTCGTCAGTCGGTCCAATTAACAGACGTAACGATGAAACCCAATCGGAATGTTTCTCGCTCCAAGCTGATGATTTGAAGCCCACGCTGAGCTCGGTATTGTCATGGGGAGATTGAAACTCATACTTATGAGAAAGCATCAGATTATGCGGAGCTCGGGTAAATTCTGCGTTGCGTTGGCCTTATCCAAGTCAACTACTTGTGATATCTTGGATTCGAGTGGAGCCTCTTTCTGAAGTCGTACAGATCCGTTATATGTCGAGCTGGGCTTTGGTCGGCGCCGCGAAAAGCGATGGGTGCATAAGGTATGGGCAAAGGTATCACACAGCCGAGATGCGAGCAGAGCGCGATCGTTTCCACGTTTGAGAAAATTGTGATTAGGTGCCTGCCTCCTATTTAAGTCGATCTATAGATGTTTCATTTCCTACGTAGTACATTCCGATATGAATGTCTTTATATGCAGTCATTACTCTATTTTCTTCTCTAGTTTATTTTCAACTTTGCTCTCCTCGATTCAGGAACTTTTTATCCTGCTGCTCTAGATAGTGGGATACTTTTAGCTCGTATCACCTGCTCATAACTAATTTTCTTCTAAATTGATGTGATTACACCAGTCAAAGAGAGTTTCCATTGTTGTGCTCACTAAGGTGAAGCTGTTTTCTTTGCGAGCGGCATTTATCGAAAAAACACTACATGTGCTCTGGTACTGTAGTTTGACTCATTCATGTCACCGATCTGAAAAACTCAGCAATTTCAAGAAAGTCTCGAAACTTTAAAGCACAACGTGACAAGTTGTGGTCATCTTAGGCGGAAGGGTGCGCCTGTTGGTTCTTGAGAGCTATTTTGGCTCCACAGACTCTTTCTGGTGTAAGCTATTCTGGCTTACAAATGTTTATTCGACCCTAACAAAGTGTTTAGGCAGTAGAATAGCAAGTCGAATGCCTCAAATCGGGCCTGCCTCTTTATTTCAGCGATGTCACGCTCAACATCTGTTATGCAACTACAATCATCAAAGTGTACTGGTAATTCCAATGACTATCTATACTACATCACAAGAGAACAAATGCCGGGTTCTGGGGATTACCAAGAAACTCCGCGGGCACGCTGGCGCAGAAACAGCAGCAACCAATTTATGGTTTAAAACCGCATGATGAGAACCTGATTAGGAGGGAAATGCTGTTGCAATTATACTAGTACGGTTACACGATTTAGTGGAAGTTGGTAATCGCCATTCGCGTGGGTTTATTCGTTGATGACAGCTGGATTATTGAGTGAAGAATTCGTGTCCTGTGGCGACTGCTTGAAGTTGGATCTGAAGAGCGCTGAAACGAAGGGAACAGGTGGAATACAGACCAGGTCGAGCGAACGCTGTAGCGGTAATGTACATCTATACTGGGGGCAGCGCGAATTTGATTCGCGAATCTTGTGGTGGTGTTTGCTTGGGAACTGGTACCTCATAGAACGAGAATAATGGCCCGCGTGCCTTCTTTCAGCTTGCCAGTTACCGGCACGACTTATAATATCAATGTGCTGTTTAGGTTTTACGGAGACTTTCTCGTGTTGTTATTTTTGAAGATGACTGTTCTCTTGTTGTTATTTGAGGCTTTTCTGGAAGAAGTGGTAGTTACTCGCGAATTGACTAATCGTGTGATTGTTCTAGTCTTAATGAGAAAATGGCTGAGAGCTCGACCCGGTGACCTGCCCTGTTTCTTTCGCTCAGTAATGTACGAACGGCTATTTCTGGATCTCTAGAGAGATAGTGACGCCAATATTGAACCGGACGGGCCAATGTATCGTGGATAATAAGAGCTGCAATTCAAGCAACCAGTTGGAGCGTATTGTCGTTTTCCTTTCCGCTAGCTTGGTTGACCGTTTGAGTGTCTTGTGGTCAGGCATTTGACTTTGTGGCTGGCATTGTGTTTTCGGTATATCATGCGGTCAATTAGTAAGAGATGGCTTGATTTCTGTTCTCTTTCGTGCCTGTGTGCGTATCTGTTTGGTAGAAGAAACCGCCCGCGGCCAATAAAGCGGTGACCTAAATACTGTTTTTGCAATATGTACGACCAGATGGGAGTACATACACTGACCATTGTTGTGGTTGTGACACAAATCGTAGATTCCGATCGCGAGACGCGCACTAAATATGTGTAACTTGTCTTCGCAGCAGCGAAAGATGATGAGTTGGCTAAGAAAAAGTTCCTCCTCTTTCGAAGAAGCCAGTGATCGCATCTTGGACCGAAAGCAAGATACGGAACCGTTCTCAGATGATGTTTGGACGCAATACACCCTTGATTTCTCTGGACTTGAGCGGTAGCTAACGTTTGAGAGTGGTACCTAGGTACCCTGTCCATAGATGTTCGGCTGTGAGTCCTCCACAAAATCCCAGACATAGTGCAGGTATCGGTCGATATTTTCGGAAGACTAAGTCGAACAGCTAATCCTTCTTGTATCACAGTCTTCTGAGCCCCAGTGTCGAAGAAGAAAAATACCTTCTCGTACCGTTTAGACCGATGCTTATACAAATTCCCTTCTGCGGTCATAAGTACAATCTGCTCATTTCGCGTTAATTCGGCACTGTCGACGTTGGAACACGTGATCAGCGATTGGTTTTCGCTGTAGTTATTGGGTACCACATCGTCAGCGAAGTTCCCGCGTGGCCTGTTCACTGAAGAATGGCACTGCGATGAGATGTTGTTGAAATCGCTAGAATTTGTAACATTTCTAGGTAAGCGATTCTGTGAATGCTGAGGTTCTAAGTTCCCAGGGAGTCCTCGTATCTATCATTCAGTACCGTAAGGGAAAGGATGATGTGCGCTTCCACAAAATGCTGCAGTTGTTTTCCTGGCAGGTACTGCTGGAATGGCCGTTTCGGAAGTACTTCCAACAAGATCTCGAGATCTCTTTGTTTTCAGTATTGCTCGACGAAGCTGGCAGTCTAACACCATATCACATGCGCAGAGATATGGTTGCGCTTTCGCAACAAGACACACAGGTCCGAAGCGTGCTATGCACGGCTATGCCGTTCAAGAGCTCTCACTTCTTAGGTCCCCAAATTGTTTCCACAAAGAGTTTTGGAAGTATTTCATTTTCTAGTACAACCAGATCGTCAAGCATCGCGCCGAAGTGGGATATCTATTGCCTTTGGGCATGCCCAAGAGACTGTGTGTCCTTAGCACTACCGCCGGTACTGGAAATTTTTTAATCATTGTCTCAGTCCCACATGGGGTCACTAGTTAGCCTAGATGCTCGTATCGAGTCGACACCCCAGAATCTTCTGTCCTAGGACTCAGTTAGCCCTGAAACCGTGAACGAAAGTTTGCGAAGACCAATCGCTCAACAGCAGCGTGTGTTTGCTGAATTCTTCGAATTCATAGATAATCGCTCAAAAGCGACCACTTTTCTATTTCCACTGGATTTAGCTCAGATCTTCAGAGTAAGCTCAGAAGCAGCTAAATACTTGCTTGTTTCAAGCGTCATTTCCACAAAATATTTGCTCGAAACAGGCAAATTCGTTATTGATATAGAAGAATGTCACTATACTTCTACAAGAAATCTATTCTTGCTAGCGCCATAGCCCTATCTAGCCTTTTAAAGAAGTACGATTACTACGGAGAAAACCTAGAGTATCCGGAAAATGAAGAGGAGTTGCTCGAAAAGGCTATAGCAAACGTAACTCTTATAACATCGGCGTTGATTAGAGTAAGAACAGCTGTCGAATCTATTCAAGAAAAGGTTGACAAAATGGAAAGCCAGGTGCGAAGAAGTCCGATCAAAAAGAGCTCATGTTAGAGAGGTTTAAGAGATAGAAAGAATCTCAATACCCACAACACTTAGCCAACGCTGAAAACTTCATTCACACTCTCGAAGCGCAGCTAGACGAGGCAAAAATGAATTTAGCAAAGGCACAGAGAAAACTGAAACTGCCAAACTCTACCGAAAATATGCATATCGCTTATCATAAGAATGGCTCCCAAGGAGCTTCTGAAGGTCCTAACCAAGCATGCAGCACAAGATTGCGGTCAGTAAAACCGCCCACCATTAGCCTACCAAAATTTCATGGTAATGAGGAAGAATTCCCAGAGTACTGGGCTATCTATGAGTCGTTAATACATTCATGCGATGAGCTGAGTACTATTGAGAAGATTGTTCTCCTCAAGGATAGCTTGAGAGGAAAGGCGGAAAAGGCCATCAAAGGCATTCAGCCAATAGCAAAGAACTATGACTTGGATCATAACGACACTCAGGGATAAATTTGGCAACCGGCCAATCAACAGATCGAGGACAGTACAGAACTATTTGATTTGCATGTTGCGTCCGACGAGGCGAGAAGTTGTGATGATTGCTTAGACTCGATTAAAACACTTGTGAATCAAATGGTGTCGACTGACTACGACATCAGGCTAACTAGTGACCCCATGTGGACTGAGACAATCATTAAAAAATTTCCGTACACGGCGGTAGTGCTAAGGACACACAGTCTCTTGGGCATGCCCAAAGGCAATAGATATCCCACTTCGGCGCGATGCTTGACGATCTGGTTGTACTAGAAAATGAAATACTTCCAAAACTCTTTGTGGAAACAATTTGGGGACCTAAGAAGTGAGAGCTCTTGAACGGCATAGCCGTGCATAGCACGCTTCGGACCTGTGTGTCTTGTTGCGAAAGCGCAACCATATCTCTGCGCATGTGATATGGTGTTAGACTGCCAGCTTCGTCGAGCAATACTGAAAACAAAGAGATCTCGAGATCTTGTTGGAAGTACTTCCGAAACGGCCATTCCAGCAGTACCTGCCAGGAAAACAACTGCAGCATTTGTGGAAGCGCACATCATCCTTTCCTTACGGTACTGAATGATAGATACGAGGACTCCCGGGAACTTAGAACCTCAGCATTCACAGAATCGCTTACCTAGAAATGTTACAAATTCTAGCGATTTCAACAACATCTCATCGCCGTGCCATTCTTCAGTGAACAGGCCACGCGGGAACTTCGCTGACGATGTGGTACCCAATAACTACAGCGAAAACCAATCGCTGATCACGTGTTCCAACGTCGACAGTGCCGAATTAACGCGAAATGAGCAGATTGTACTTATGACCGCAGAAGGGAATTTGTATAAGCATCGGTCTAAACGGTACGAGAAGGTATTTTTCTTCTTCGACACTGGGGCTCAGAAGACTGTGATACAAGAAGGATTAGCTGTTCGACTTAGTCTTCCGAAAATATCGACCGATACCTGCACTATGTCTGGGATT
>MU950608.1:0-21387 GCA_036418165.1 Cooperia oncophora
GAAATACTGTCACCTTTTTCAAGAAACAGGAAAATATTCATTTCTTACCATTTCGTCAACCGGGAAAACATGTATCCATCGACGACGGTTCGCCGTGATTCTAACGTAGAACTGATCCGGTCGAAACGGATTGATCAGTGACCGGTGTGAAATGGTTTCCACTTGTGACCCCAAACCACGACGATTTGGAAGAGTTGTGCCTCGTTTGTTATTCGGCTGATTTAAGGAGCCTAAAAATCAAGAGCGCTCAGATGAATGATGCTTGCTGATGGATGTCAGGCTTGAAAGTAGTTGCCAATCGTAACGCAGAGAGCAATGCACACTTCAAAACTATGCTAACAGAAGTAACCGATGGCAGGCAAGGACTGCAGAAATGTAGCAAATCCGAGGTGTACATAGGATGGATTCACTGATGGTTATCGTTAGCTAAACAAAACTGTAGCAGTCAAGATGCTCACGCTTTACTTGCCATCAGAAACTTCTGATAAAAATACTCTTATTTTCATTTTTAAGCTTTCTCCACATACACATTCATTTACTGGCCTCTACTACAATCCTCTTTACTGTCTTCTCCAATCGCCTCCTTCTCACCTCCAACAAAACGCTTCTGCTCAAATGACCCACTCTCAACAGCATTACGCATTGCAAAAGCACATCCTCCGTTATCCAACGAACCAACTCGAGCTGAGAGCGACTGAAAATTTAGAAAAAAAATGTTTAGGAAAGAGTGGAACTGTATACCAAGAAAGTAACGCTTACCCTCTCATAAGGAGGATATGTTATCGATTCTGGTGGAACTGGTGGCAGTCCTAATTCTTTACGTAATTCATCTATAGCTTGCTGACCTTTACCTTTCTCTCCAAACCTGAAGTATAAAAACGTAGCGGAATTGGTGAGTTGGAAGGTAAAACAAAGGAAAAGGAAAGCATTCAGCTCACGTGTAACACGACAACGTGGTCTCAAAGCAAGCGCAGATGTTGCGTACTAATGCGTGGTTCAACAGACATGGTCCCTACCAAGACAGAGCTTGTGACTGGGCGTGGACTAGAGCGCTTTCACGGCGGCCTTTCCACCAATGATGCCATCTGTGAGCGCGCGACAATTGGCGAGAAGCCTGTTCTACTGGGATCCAACCCACGCTCCTCAAAACCTTGAAGCTACCTGAGACCGGTGGTCGAAATCTCCGCGTTATGTACAACCAGTCGCCTCGCCGGCTGACGCCGGCGCGGCTCCTTCTGATACGGCCCGGCTGCGCCGAGCGGGCGCGGCTTCGCCGCGCGTACCTTCTCTCACATATTTCTAGACTCAACTGATATCCGCCTTTTGTTCTGTACTCCACTTTTCTCCGGTGTCTGAAGTACTCTTGAGCTATTTTACAGATTCTTCGTCTGACTCCGCCCACCTCAGAGCAGACCCGCCCACAATTTTTGTGCCCCACACTCTTCACCGGCGACCCTCTGCTGACCTTAATCCACTTTTTTTCGGTGTCTGAAGTGTTGCTGGAAACCGCTCTGCAGAATTTTTGTCTGGCTCCGCCCACCTCGAAACAGGCTATGTCCCCAATTTTTGTGGCCCGCAATCCTCACTGGTGACCTTAATTCCACGTTATATTTCGGTATTTGGAAGTGCTCTGGGAACCGTTTCTGCGAGGATTTTTTGTTTGACTCCACCCACTTCGGAGCAACCCGCCCCAATTTTCGTGCCCCACAGTCTCACCGGCGACCCTCTGCTGACCTTAATCCACTTTTTCCGGTCTTTGAAGTGCTCTGGGACAGTTTTAGAGAATTTTCGTCTGGCTCCGCCCACCTCGGGCTGGCCCCGCCCACAATATGTATACCCCACATTTCTCAATCGGCAACCCTCTGCTGACCTTAATCCACTTTTTCCCGGTTCCGCGGAGTGCTCTGAAACTATTTTACAGATTTTTCGTCTGACTCCGCCCAAACCGGAGCAGGCCCCGCCCACAATGTTTGTGCCCCACAGTCCTCACCGGCGAACCTTTGCCGACCTTTAACCCACGTTTTTCCGGTCTTTGCAGTGCTCTGGAACCGAGCTAAACTTTTAAAATGAGTATCCTGCGGTTTAGGGCAAGCTCCGCCCACTGTGGGCGGATCTCAACACATTTTGAGCGTGCCCAATACTCGCCAGATATTTACATTCTACACTGAGATTTTTTGCGGCTTCTGAACACTCTCGCGAACCGAGTTACTGAGTTTTATGCGAAGCACCGCCCACCTTGAGTACGCCCCGCCCATTTTGGATGTGTCTGCCACAGTTAGTCTGGCGACTCCTTACTAACCTTATTCCTTTTTTTTTCCCATCTTAGCTGCTCCGGAAGCGAATTATGAACATTTTTCTGCGGAACCCCAAACTGTTCATTAGCGAGTGACCCGCCCATATGGGCGGGCTTCGCATAGGTCGAAGCGTGCTTTTTATTTCTTGATTCGCCACCCTTCCGAGTGTTCTACCCATCCCTCACCTTAACCCGACTCTCTAAACGTTCTTCAGGTCGAACTGATTTCCAGACAAACCTTACAAACAAAGACAACAACAGACGAAGCGACATTATATATTGGATGAATATTGACCGGAATGGGCACCAGTTTATTTCTCATCAACTGTTATCGACTGCCCACTCCAACGATTGCTGAAAAACGAACTAGCGTATGTCAAGCCCAGCATCCCGCGCCCGATACCCCGTCATCTGCAGGCGAGAACAAATACTTACTCATCTCTATACTCCAATTCTGATTCTGATACCTGGTCTGTGTTAGCAATTTGGAAAACGCCTCATTGTCGTACGCATGCATATCACAATGTTGTACCGGTCTCTCCATTCATTACCAAAGTTCGTGGTGCAGACTAAAAACACAGCTACTCAAGAAAAATACGAAGATCATAGGTGAGCTAAGCCATGGCCCTGTCCTTTTGTAATGTTATTGTTTCGCAGAACGCTCTTTTATGAATCCCACATGGGCATGTGGGCGGAAACCCTCACTCTCTCACACCTTTTCATAGACAGCGGTTCAGACTTCGCAGATCGGATCAATGAATGGATCGTGCGATCGAATCGTTCAGTGGATCGCTCGATTAAAAGTGAGGGCGTTCTATCGCCAACGCCGCAACGACAGCATTCAAATCGGGCTGCGTTCACACAGTGGCAATTTGAATTGCGCCGTTAAGCAGTGTACAGTTTGATCCGGCCACATCGCGCGATCCAATCGCTAGAGTGACCCGCTAACCGCCGAAAGTCTGAGAGCCCAATACATTTCTATTATCTCAACAATAAACTATTCTCTATTTTTCTGCTTTCGGTACCCTTCCTTTGTAAAACTAGGAAACTCTCTCATTCACTCCAGTTCGCACTAGAACTTCCACGATATTCCCATATGTGGTGCGAAGACTTCCTTACTTCATCGTGGCATTTCACACTCACCAACATTACATTCGGCAGGTTAATGCGTGGGCGAAAGTTGATCGATATAGCACTACGTTTGCTCATCCGATAATACGAGTAATTCATCCAGTGAGGTATAAAATAGTCTTCGAATGGTTGTGACGAAGTCCATCGGTTGTGAAACACCAAACCAGCGGCCACAGCGCATGCAGAGGCTGCTCTCCAAGCGCACACCTAAACAAGGAAATTTGTGAAGGAATACTTCACAGTATGCCATTCTGCGATTACCATATCGAGCGAAATTCCCATATCGATGATTCGCTGCTTTGTCATATTCACCATTTCACGATCCACATTCAACACACCACCACCGGGGGTCACAAATATAATCTTAAATATGGGCGATACTGTATCGAACAACTTGTAAACAGGTATGTGACAAGACAATCGTAACGAGCCGCGCTGGCGGGCGTGAAGAGCGACGCCGCATGCGTCAGACGAGTTTCCTGCCAACAGTTCAAATATGAACTGTTAAGGAGGGGAAACTTTGACCCCATCCATGAAGTCATTTTGTCTCCGTTTGCATTCGTCTGAGTTTCGCTGCTTTAATCGCTGCACGGTACTCCGACTGTCTTGTCCGTTTCCCTTGTAGACGCTGCGTTGGAAGCAAGAGCAGAGGTATAGGCGCGATGCACCGCAACCACCCACGACTGTCTTGTCCGTTTCCCTTGTAAACGCTGCGTTGGAAGCAGGAGCAGAAGCTATTCAGGTTGATGCATATGTTTTTAAACCCCGACTTTTTTGTAAATATCCCAATGGCGAAGCAGCCTAAACTTTAGTGGTATGCACCATCACCATCCACTACTCGACGCCAACGCTCAGGCAGCTTGTCGATTCCATCCTCCCAGAACGACGGGGGCTGGAGATTCGAAGAAGGCCACAATCACCACTGTGACATGGTTTTGTACTGGTAAATTGTGCGGCATTGTAGCCTGCAAATGCAGGGTGGGTGAGTGATAGCTAGTGTGGAAAGAGTATCATGTACATGTCCGCAAAACGTGCATGACGAATACAACATCCATGCAAACGAAATATGGAAGGATCAAATTTATAAAAAAGTCGGGATTAAAGACATATGCATCAACCTAATAATTTCATGTGAAACGACTGATTTCAAATTCAGCTAAAAAAGCACCTGCTGGCCAGTAGTCTCGAATCTCCTATCAGTATGATAGACATTAAACGAGTTCATACTCATGTTCAACACTTGTAGAAAATTACCATCAGCAGCCGTTGAGATTTCCCATCGTCCTCTGAACAGATAGGTTTTGTAAAACGTTTCATCGACTACAGCAACTTGTAATGATTACTTCAGACTGGGGAAGTTCGCAGCTAGTACTTCCTGTATTGTTTCCTGGTACTTATTGAACGATAACTTTATCTAAAACAGATTTAGGAATATTTCTTAAACATTAAAGCCCTTGTGAGTGGTCGAGAACATCGCCACGTTTTCGAGCCAGCCAGGGCTGAAAATTTCATAACAATATTTGCAACTTTGCTAGATATTGTCGACATGGCGCATAAATTTAAATAAATAAATAAGTAAACAAATAAATAATAATCTGAACCATTTTGGAGGCTATTCATGAGCCTACAACGGGTTTGATAGTTTCGCTATGGGGCTTGGCGAGCTTGCTCCAGCTTTATAAGAATTCACAGTTGTCACCACAGTGAAACTTGGAAACCGGACCAGTGAAGCAGCGGCGGTGCAAAATGCCTTCCCCTCCCCCCCCTCGTCTCCCCCCCGGCGCCAAAACTTCGAAAAGAATTAATCTTCCACAGCTACTGCACAACGTGGAGAAGATGCCAATCACACGGGCCTAGTAGATAGCGACTTTGCCACTCCGGGAACGTTTCATTGAAGAGCTTTAGGACCCTCTACGTGTAACAGCTATGTAAACGTACCGTTGAAAGAACGTGGCTCCAGTCTTCGTAGTGTTCATTTTGGACTAAAAGTCGATAGAAGTCCTGAAATGATTGTAAGGAACTGATTCAAAAGAAGGAAGTGTCAATTTGAGCATCACAAAAATCTGGTGCAGTCAACTGGTGCTAACAGTGAGAAATTAACCTGAAAATAACGTCCTCGATGGTCACGGGCAGTGGGGCCCAGTAGCTCATCAACGTCTTTGTCAGGTTCTCCCAGTAGATAAAACCGAGAACAAAGAATGATCGAAACGTAGTGCGCGCTGGAGTTCAGATACCATTTCGAGAACAGCTCTGCCATGAATCCTAAATGATCGCGGTAACAGCTATCCACTTGTCATCGAGGGAATAGCGACCATAACTTTTTTCGACTAATTTTCCCGAACTCTAAGACTATTTACCTTTCACACACTTCTCGAAGTAAAGGTCTCCCTGGGGATCCAGTTGCCACATTTCTGAGCTCATTTGAATGTATATCAACACCTGAGTGAGTCAAGTGGGGACAAGGGATATTATGGAGCGAGAGAAAAATTACACAGAAATCCAAATTTGGACTTTACCGAGCTACTACTTGACCGGAACACTACACGTGTGTCCGATGAGACAAATCCACTGCGAACGACGTTACCTTTTTGCCACATATCGGAAATTTTAGTGCTGATATTGGAAAAGTGGTCGTTTCAAAGCCTTTTTTTTTTTAACTAGGAACGAATCACTACATGACTCTCGAATTAAAAGCAAGTTACAGTGGGTAAAAAAAGTAGTAATTGTTCAATATATCGTTCATAATTTGAAATCGTATTATTGGTTGAGACTTGATTAATTTTTAACATAACAAGAGCCAGTTAATTATTCAAAAAATCAGAAAATATTTATTTAAGAAATGAATACCTGCTTGTCAAGATAAGCACAAAGATACTTTATCACATCCCGTGACTGTAACCGCCGGCACATATCCGATCGGCTCCCGAACTCCCCCTAATACAACTCTTAGAAAAGTCATAGTTGAATATTTTAATCATACAACTCTTTGAAAGTTAGTTGAATATTATCCAAGGTAACCTGAATTATAGCCGATTAAGTAGAAGAGAAGTTAGCACAAAAAGGATAAAGTTTACAGAGGTAATCGCCCCCTTCAATATGCAACACACATTCAACTCCCATTCAGATCCAGGGCATGTCGTGCGTTGGGAATTCCGAGCGGTGGGTCATATTTTAGTTGCTGGAGGAGGGGGCCGTTCAGGCACAAGAAAAAAATTTTGTTGGTTTTCCCGCTTCATCTATCCAGAAATTTAGGCAAGTTTTTAGAGGCAATTTTAGGGGACAGGAAAATGGGAGAACTTAGGACGGTAGTTAGATAGGAATGAGAGGAACCACAGAGGATTAAATCAAAGGGGGATTCGTTGGGGATTTGAAAAAAGTTTTTCAGCTTCAAACAACGATAATTTTCTTCTAAGGCAACTGCTTGCAAACATAAGAGCAGTTTTAGAAATAGCGAGATTCCCTCTTTCAACGAATCACGCATGACTTGTTTTGGGAGTTTGTGGGTGTATGAGATAATTGCGTTGGGGCTTCATTGGGGAAAACTTGGAGCTGCGTGAAGAGCCCGTTTTTTTGGTACTATTTCACGTAGGCATATTTGAATACACAAAATTACATCTAGAACGGACCTCTAAGTGGAACAGAAGTAGGTGGTGGTTGGTTCGGCGCCCATTAGCTTCAGCTCCGGGTGCGGTATGCATTTTGATCCCAGGGGTAGTGCAGTGGTGCAAATTCTACATAGTGTCTATCCATAGGAGCAGATGTGTGTATCGGGATCAGAAAGGTCCGTGACCTAGCTACGCACTCTGAGTTATACGTTTCAGTCATCTATGTACTTACGAGCTTGTGCAACTTATTAATGCCCTTCGAATTTTGTAGTTTTTTCTACATCAGGGTTCGACCTTTGAGTTTACCGTTACTGACTAACTCTCTACTTACGATCACCCCCACGTCTCGCGGCCAAGTACGACCCTCTTTCATCGTCGTTGGAAAATTCCCAGGAATGGTCAGGATACAACATCGTTGTGTGGAACACATAGGGGAGGGCGTACATTTTCGCCGCGGAGGGGGTCTAATTTCTTTCGCTGTTGGAAGAGGGAGGATCGTATTCGTCTTTGCGAGGATTTTGCCGCGTTCGGAAAAAATTTTACTGTTTGTTGACTTTTCGCGCGATTTTTCTTGTTTCATGTGTACTATATACACCCCCCCCCACCTCGTTCGACCTGACAATTTTTGGGTAGAAGTGGGGAAATTTTCGGGAAGTTCCGGAAAAAGCGGAAGTTACGAAATATTCCTGTTTCATATTGACTATATATACTCCCTCCCTCCGCCGCTCGAACGGACTATCTCTGATAAAAGCTGGAACAGTGCTGGGAAAATAGCCTGGGTAATGCTGGGAGCGGGAGAGTGTGGGGCGTAGCGGCACCCATCACTTAGGTGGGGGAGGTGTCGTTACAAGGACGCTCCCTCAGAGGGGGTCCGGTAACTAGCACCACCATATTCACGTATCATCGATGAATTCCCTCGAGGGTGTCCTGTTCTCTAGGCAGGAGGGACCTCGATTCTGCCATCAGAAACAGTAAGTTTGACGTGCCTCCGACTAGAGGAGGGAGAGAGTGAAGATATGAAGCACTTGAAACGGGGATAACTATCCGCTGAGAAAAGGATTCAGCCATAGCTGGGCCCTATCCCTAAAAACTAAAATACAACCCTTCTGCCTGTGTCCAGATTTCTTCAGCTATGTACGGCTTATAAAATTATGCTGCTCGCAAGACTACACACAAGTTCAAGAGACAAAGAAACTCAGGCGAGGACCCATGACGGCTTCAAGACTACTAAAAGTGGAAACTACCTCTTCACTTTTCTTCTTCTCGGCCTGCACTGACACACCACCAGTTGAAGAGAACGTCTTCGAGAGAGACTCACCAAGGAAGGAACGTTCTACCGATATGACTACTTCCTATACGAGCAAAGATAAATTTTCACCATCGAACAAACTGTTCCAAAATGATACCTACTTTCAGTTCCTTCTCGATGAACTCATCCACATAAATAACTATTTGAGTACGTGCTTTATCTATAGTTTCTATACTGAAGAAGCTTCCAGGAGAGAATAATTTACCCATTTCACTGTTTCCTACCTGTAATTGTTGGTTCGCAGTAACTACTGTTGCTGCAATAATGTATTAAAAACTCACCACTATGACGTTGTGATTCTTTTGACATTGTTGCCCTTTTATTTTCTGAAAAATGGACAGGAGCTCAAGACTGCTACGAAAGGCAACGTCAGTAAAAGCAACACTTAAATAGGCACTTTTGTTAGAAAATAACAGTGCGTGACTGAAAAATAATAGCGGCTGTTTCAATAAGAGCAGCTGCTGTCAGGGAAGGAAGCATGGAATTAAAGGCATAAGGCACGAAAATTTGGTACTCGGTCTAAAAGGGTAGCAGGGGTGCTATATAGGGGGAATGTGGCGAAAAAGCGAAGTAAAAAGGTCAGAAGCCTGCGAAAGACGTTTATTCTACCTGACTCAGAAAGCGATTTTTGATAAGTTCCCCGTTGGTATAGTGTATTTCGTTGTCGACGGTTAGGCGTGTCAGGCGGGATGAATTTGGCGCGGTGCCAAACCCGTTCTTCACCAGTTGTTAAAGCGAGCAAATGATATGACTGCATCATATCGTTCGTATTACTCGATTTCTACCGCGCTTCAACAAGAACGCAGAGAACGGCTTCGACGGGGTGACACACTCATACTGCCCGACACGCCCAACCGTCCGCAGCGAACTAGAGTGTGTCGTGCCAATCACCGCTACGGTAGATAGGGCTGCATGTATGTACTCATATATCCATGCAGCACCGCAGCCGCTTCATATCAATCCCTTCGCTTCATATTGTACTTTTCATGTTGTACTTCGCAAATGAAGCGATACGACTATCAACATCGGACGGCCATTTGCGGGCGGATGCGGTGGGCGTCCGAGTGCAGCTTGATAGGGCGCTATAAGAGTACCTTCCTTGGAAAAGACGCCATGCAGCGCCTGCTGAGGGGTGCCGAATACTGTCCTGCTAGGCATATTGATCCTAGACGTCTTGGGGAGTTATGCCTTTAAATGCTCCACACCTTCCGCCACACTATCTTTTGCCCTTTTTACATTCCGAAAATATCAAAACGAACAGTGGATGAGACACTAGCGTTTTGGACGCATCAAGTCTTACTACCTCCTGTGTCTCATTTACCACATCCCGCCAGGACACCTGCTGCCGGAGGAAATTTTTGTAAAATGCAACCTCCCTTCCCCTTGCTACTTACCACATTCCTAACTTCCCACAATTTACTCCACTCTTCCCAGTCTCCAAAAAGTTTAGTCCTCCCAAAGGAAAGGAAAAACTGGTTGAACGGGCGGAGGAGGACAAGTATGTCGCCAAACAACTGCCATTTTCAACTATCGAAAATGATAGCTGTGTAGAACTTCGGCAGCGTTTTCAGCTTGGGAGGAGCAAGTACGACCTCTCCCGATCCCCAATAAGAGTCTCTCAGCGTTTTGGATAGCGCATATGTATGGATGTAATAAATGTTTTGGATGTAATAAAAAAATTTCTCTAGACAAATACGACCCCCTCCCCATCATTGAAAAAAAACTTGAAAACTCCGCGGGGCGAAACTTTAAGACGCTTCCCATTAAAAAAAGGTAACGGACCGAACCTGATAGCGACAGCTGTTTAGATGGCAAAACGAGTAAGAAATCGTGGCTGCAGGTTTTTTTGAACCAGTAATTAGTGAATTAAAAGTAATGAGGGCAGAGAGAAAACAATTACAGGAATCGCAGTCTAGGATGAGGAAGGTTAGCGTATGAATACAAAGAATAAAAGAAAAGGAACGCAAACGTCAGGTCCAACTTTGGACGAACCAAAAATATTTTTTTCTATTAGTGTATCAGTCAACTCGAACTCTTCTGCACTTTATGTTACTTTTTCTGGTCCTAAACTTTTTCTACGAATGAAGCACCTCTGTTTTCTCTACAGATGGGTATTTCACAGTTTGGAAAGAGAGCAGATAAACACACTCGTCATTCAAATATATCAACAAGGATTGGTTCGTCCAAGTCAATTTAGTAGCAGTTTTTTCAGAAGATTTGAACATTAAAAAGTTCAGAAATACTTACCGGTACTGCCTCTCGTAAACAACGACACTGATCTGTGGTGTGTAGATCAACACGCGCTCGAACGGGGAATGCATGGGTCCCCACACTTGTTGAGGGAACCTCTACAGAGCACATCACATCCTATGCTAGTATTTTTCTGCAAAATTTTAATTGAACTGAGTTTCGATGCAATTAAAAGCCTAATTTTATCAAAAATCCTTATTTTTTCACGAGGCTTAGCCGCCTCAACTCATAGTGAGGCGTTCTTTTCCTTTCCATTCCAGGGGCAATATTACAGCGATTCGCGACTAGTTAATGTCGTCACAATCAGTGGGCGGCGTCAGGAAGCACAGACTGAGCTTATCCGCGAATTGTTACCACTGGTTGCTTTCTACTCGGAGCGTCTACCATTGGTAGAAAGTGCAGCCATGCTCAAAGGAGGCCCTTAACACTACCCCGGCTCTATTGCAACGATATCAGCTACCCACAGCTAACTTTTGGTCCCCGAAAATACAAGCGATTTAGCGTTACACTTCGCGTCGATGCGCTACAACGCTATAGACGCGAACGCAGCCGCAGACGGTAATCGATCGGCGCCGGCCGCTTGAGTACTGTGAGAGTGTGGGGGAACAGGAGTGTACGCATCGCTCAATCACTCACTCTAATATCGATCGGCACTGGCCTCTAGGGTTTAAAGAGAGTATAGAAGGCAGCGCCCACCCTCTTATCTTCTCTCGAAGCACAAGCGGCCAACACCAAATTATTAGCGTCTCAATACCGTTAATGGGACTGAAGCGCTGTTGCAAATGTAGCAGGGGATAGCGCGCCGACCCGCGCTCAGTCTTCGCGATCGCGCGATCCACATCGCGCGACCGCGAAATCTGAACGCGCTCCTTACAGCGACATTGGGTAGTCTGAACGCTGCTCACCATGGCTAAACATAAGCGAAAAATTTGCTTGTGTAAGACGTGAAATCAAGAGAGAAGACACACGTCAGAGTGACATCCAGCTTTCCTTAGAATATCCTAATCATTACGTTCAGTATCATACAAGGATATTGGCTTACCATACAGCAAGGAAAGATAATAATTTCAAGAACTTCATTCCGCAACGACGAATGAACTCGTACAACCGATCAATTACTCTGAAGAAAAAATTAAATAGTTAAATTCAACAAAACAACAAGCAACGGAGATAAATACAATTTCTTTTTTGACATTCGGCTATAAACAACACGAGATATCACTGAGGATCCACAAGGACGATCCGATATTCGAACAGTAGCCAGGGAACTGATACAAACAAATAACAGGTCGTCGTCAGCGAGAAGAGTAATCAACAAATGGTCATTACATTTACAATACGAATAAGACAGAGATGCTACATTTTGCACGTACCAGAAAGCCATGTAGGAACTACTTGGTTACTGTTTTAGTAGCAGAGCTTCATCTTACTACCCCATATGACAACAGGAGATAAACCGCAAGGAACCAATCCAGTTCACCTAATTTATTCAAGACCACCGCTAATTTGAATACATAAACTCTTATAGGGTGTAATCTAACTCGTATCGTACAAATGTATGTTTTTCTGTATCTTCAATACGTGGGTAACCGGCAACGAGAGCGTCCTGTGAGCCGAGGACCAAATTGTTGTAAACCTAGAAAAGAAAAACGTTTATTCAATTTTCAAATACTGGTTTCAAAAAGCATGAAATTTGAAGGTTTTTCTCACTTGAAAGAACAGGTTTGTCATGAAATACGTGAGAATCGTGGAACTAGGGTTGAAAATTCTTACGGAGTACGGCAGAACCGAATCCGTCAATGACGCCGAATATGCTCAAACCTATTACTGCGCTGCGCGATAGCAATTAACATAAGGGGCACGCACGGCGCGAAAAAATAGGGAAATTCATTCGCGGAGCAAGAAGGTAACTCTGACGTGGAACAGAGTGTTCAAATGCTAAACCACTTCGAAAAAAAATTGCTTTCCTCCTTCCCCACCTGAAACAGGCAGCAATATCAGGAGTAGAATATCGAAAAAAGCAACATACTTCTACTGTAAAGACATCCGGGAATGCAAAGCGCCAAGCCAGGAAACGTTCTCATAGGCGCGCCTTGTCTGAGCTAAAACCCTTTATCTTCATGTTTATTAGTATATTTTTTCCGCTTACGAAGGCATTTTAGGACCATGCTTCCTTCAAACGCATCTGTGACTCTACAGTGAAGGCTAAGGGTTTGCAGCTGTATAGAGACAGCCCCGCGCTCAAGTAGCAGTGTCCTTTCCAGGTAGTACAGCCCCCACAAGCTAGAGACTCTCCCACTCTCGCGACTCCACAGCGAGCGAGGAGCGAGCTACAGCTGCTGGAGTTCTAGTCTGACGCCCGCAAAGTTGCACCGCCCACTTGCTAGATGCTCTGCTACGGAGGGCCGCACACTTATTCTTTGTCGGGGCGGGCGGGCATTAATCGGAATTGCATGTCCTTTTTGCTGACCGCGCTCGTGCCCATGAATAATTCTGCTCTCCTTTATTACATTTTATTCATTAGCACATACAGTCAACTCCAACCATCTCGCAAGGTAAACGCAGAAAATATCACGAACGACCCAAATCCCGTGGTGCAAAGAACTCGACGCACTACACTACAATAAAAGATGCACGCTACCGTAACCCTAATTCGGACGCCGAGTTTTTGAAAGTTTCTTTTCCTTTTCAAGAGTTTTCTTCCGTGTTTTTGTTGTTTTCTCGTATTCTTTTCTTTGCACTGGATGATATTCATTACTGAGATGTGATAAAGGGATTTGTGAGCCAGAGGTTGCTTAGAGACCGCAGGGAGGTGTGACTGTCAGGGGCAATTTTGTTCATAGTGTTCTTGAGGACTCTTCTGCTTTTTTTCAATTTTGTTCATAGTGTTCTTGAGGACTCTTCTGCTTTTTTTCTTCCTTCGAGGTCTTTGAGGATTTACTTATCAGCTTCTGGTTCATAACTGAGAAGCAGCTATCCATGATATTTCTATCGCGGGCGCTCTAAGTTCAACTTCTGACACCCACTCAGTTGAACCGTCTACCCAGAAACATCCTCTCTGCGCTTAGCGCCACGCTCTCAGTTGTGGTCTGGTAGAGCGATGGCCATAATCCAAACTGTGTACCATTGCCTTTTTTCGCCATGAGCGAGCAATTGCATATCAATGAACTCGATCTCGCAAATAAGAATATCGCTCACATTATGCAGTGTATGTAATGCCTTTGGTGGCAATAGAGTCTGGATAGTGGTTTCCGCAAACCACACGGTTTCAAACTAGGAATGAAAAGCTACTTTCTATCACAAGTTTCACTTTTAGACCGTGTTTTTCGGGACAGACCATCCAAAGAAGTCCAGGTAAACACATAACCAAACGCCGCTTATGTACCCCATATTTTCCGCTACGAAAAGTGGGGATAGGAGGAGCATGCTAATGACGTCTCGCGCGTAGTTGGGGAAGTCATCAAGGGGAGCGACATTTTTTTTTTTTTCTTCAGAGAAAGCGGCACTACTTTTGCTTGTTTGCTTCTTGCTGCGGCAGCGGCGCAGGGAAGAAACAGCAAAAGGCATGTAAAAATAGAAACATAGGTAGAACACAGGAACGAATATGCATGCAACCAACTAACCTTCCAAACTGGCTCCCTCACTTTGCGCGCTGGATGCCAAAGAGTCTTGCAAACAATACTGCAGTACCTGAAAAGTAGGTGACATCAGTAGAGGGGAAAAAAATCGTCAAACGTATGCGTGCAATCTCGAAATTGAAATAAACGTGACTACTGCCAGACAATCCTAATTCTATAAAGCTGAACGTAACATACCTTAATGGGCCCAAGTGAAACACGCATTCCTTCGCAAGCGAATATGTACCGCTGAATGAGATGGGGAGAGTTCTCCAACATTTTAAGGCAGATACGTAGTTCAACAAATGTAACAACGCATCTTCACAGCCGAAACCGTAAACACCTGAAAAAAAAAAAGCAGTCGGAACCTCAGAACCCTGCAGTCGGAACGGAACAAATCCTCAGCTGTGACAGAAAGAAATAAGGAAACTTCAAACCATTTACCGAGGGAAGAGATGTGCTACTGCATCGATTGCAATTTGTCTATGCACTTGATCTCGCTCCATCATAGCATCAACTAGCAAAGGTGTTACTGCATAAATATAATCCTTTGCCATTTCCCCGATATACTGCAACAAAACCGTGATTAGAGCTCATATGTATTTCTTCAACACAACCTTTGTTTCATGATTTGTTGGAATTTCACGAGAGAACGCATACCATCAAGGCGTTGTGCAGAGAAAAGAGTGCGCAAGAGATGGCAACTGCTCCTTCTGCTGAGCTCTGATATACGCAGCAAAGAAGAGGACATTGAAGGAACTTCCTAAGCAAAACTTAATGACCGCAATGGGTGGGCCAATTCCGAGTACAGTACGGTAGTTATACTTGGATGACGCCAACACATTTTTCAGAAGAAATTCTTCGAGGGGCAGTTCAGCTCGATGGTGCACGAAATTGCACTCAGCGAAGCCTAAAGAGGCCACTGAAAGCCTCTAAACTCTTGTGACTGGCTCACCTGTACCATTTCGAAACCTCACATGAGTTTACAGGCCCCAAAGTGAGACTTGTTAGTACGACGATCTAGCAAAAGGAACTAGGATAAATGCAAAATGTCCCTCGCAAACGAACAACGCCGTCTTTTGATAATCCCAAGTTTATCAGCACGAAAAATTATGTCAGGGAAACCTTCCTACCTCAAACATAAACGACAAAGCTTTGAGCACTCCATTCTGTACATTCATTTCCGGTACTCGATACTCATTCATAATGGCTGGGAGTACGGTGAAAGGAGCGCATGTTTCTGCCACTATAGCTATCGCTACCGTAGTACACACACGCAGCTGTCTCTCTTGTACTTTCAAGTTGTTCAAGAGTGTGGCAAGGACGTCATGAGGACCAATGGCCTATAAAATAATTGATAATTTAATGAATACACGAGCTGTTACGACCAGAAATATAGTTCCAATAATACCAGACCTTAGCAATAAATCCAAACGTATTGATGGCAGCTCTACGAATGCTTTTCTTGTGAGCTTTGAGCAGTTCCAGAAGTTCGAAACAAATTCTCATCCATTCACGAGCAGACACGAATTCTGAGCCACGATCCGCAATCGCACCAACCAAATCAATACAGTTTTCTTGCACCTTCTCGTGACGATTTTTAAGAATCGGAGTCAACCTGAAATTTCAGTGGTATAAACAGCAGTCACCACATGATGGAGCGATATGTATGGACCTATTACAGACACAGGCCTACCGGAAATCGCGCGTGAAATTAAATGTTCTGGTTCCGGAAAGCACAAAAAATTTTGTGTACGGTAACCCGGCTTATTTGCGGATGAAGCGTTGGCGTGAGGCCAAGAAGCGAGGGCGACGTTAACTCAGCCTTCTACCTCTAACCAGCGGCTGCCTCGGCGAGATTTAAACGGTGATGCACTCACAGCTCCTACGCACTCAGTTTTGCACGCTTTTTGGGATTTGTATACCGCCTATTTCCTGAACTTAGTGATGGAGGTATAGGAACCATCAATCATGAACATTGTAACTTGTTCGACACACTAACCTGGGCAAAAGATCCTTGATAGGAGGTGTCATTTTTGTCATTCCGATAACATTACAGATTGATTTCAACGCTCCAAGAATTGATCCAAGTACCTTTAGTAAGATATTCATTAGGAAGTGAACTTCTACACGATCACAACACTTCAGCATACCTCAGGGTACTCTTCTCCGAGGTACTCGTACAACACTACACCTAAATGCCCCATAAGTTTTTCTTCTTCGCAGATGTGCATGACCGGGGCAACTCGGGCAATCTAAAAACGGCCATGATTTTCAATGCAACACCTCTCGGACCATAACAGTGCCCTTGTAAATCAATGCTCTAAAAACCTACAAGATCAGCTGCTTGTTGTCGCACTTTAGCCGACTTGTTGTTCAAACGCCACAAAATTGTACCACAAATTTGCGGAAGATACGGCTTTGTTCGCCTGGAAAATGACTTAGTTTGTGTAAAGAACGGCTACCTTAACAGGAACGTGTTGATGAACATACCTTCCTAGACCTTTACACACCGTACCAAAACCGTCAAGCATAACAGCATCCTCTTGCGTTTGTTCTTGGAATGCATACAGAATACCTGTAAAAAATTCCTCGGATCAGACGCCACTTCAGAGATCCATCAAGGAGAAAAATCTGACAGATTTAAAGACACATTTCGCGACTATAAATCGATTATGAATCGTAAATACTGCGCTTAAAAAAACAGCAGTATAAAAACTAGTCAATTTAGCAACAATGAAAAAGCAAAAGAAACCCTCAAGAGCGCTCTATATAAAAGCCCACTATTTCTGAGCAATCAACTGAAGGAGAAGCCCGCTTCTGTACGAGTTCTTCGTCTCATAATGGCATGAATTCGTTTCCCCCTCCATCTCACTTTCACCACTACGATCGTGATTATTTCAAGTGTTCCTGCCTTAACTAAAGGCCGCAGTGAGCGGCCAATGACACAGGCTGGGAGGAGTCTGACTTTCACATAGACCTCCCAGTCGTTTTAGCTGTGGAAATCGGGCTACCATGAGCAAGCAAGGAGTTCTCACATTGAGTAGTCGCATGTGTCCTCAAAAATGAAAAAAAAACTAACCGTCAATTAACTGCTCTTCAAGCCGGGAATCAATTTCATTCGCACCTTGCAGTGCAACAATATTTTCCACAGTTTCCATAACCATTTTCCTGAAATGAGACCCTTTAGTAAATGAAGAGCGCAAACTAATGGAGACATTAGAAGCAGCATGATACCTGTATTGTTCATTCTCATCTTTGAGGTCATCCACAATTCTCGCAATCATTTCTGCACTGCCCACCTTTTGCGCCATTTCGACCGTGGTATCCACAAGTTGCCTGCAATTACATATAGAAGATTTCTCAATAATCATTACGAAAGTTTCAGAGAAAGATGTCCTAGGCAAGACCCGCGATGATTCGGTCGGCACTTCTCAAAGGACATTGTGATTCGAGGACGCAAGGGACATTGGTGATTCGGAGGAATCAGCGATAGAGGACCAGATATCTGAATTGATTGGGGTGCGTGGTCGCGCTCCCTCCAAGTTAAAAAATTGTTGAAATCGTTTCGTGCCAACGCCTTTTCGCTGAATTTCACCGTTTTTCATTTTTTTAATGTCAGATGGTGCCAGCGCTGGTTGACGCGTACAAACCATCAGTAAGCCAGGAGCATCGGTGTCTCGCTTTGTCGGCATAAAACGTACAGGACCAGGGACCGGAGAACTGGGCAACAAAGAGGCTGCTGGGGTTATTGGTGTTGGTCCTTTGAAATTTTTTTGATTGCTTTTTCCTGGAGAGTCACTTTGCGACTATATGCGTTATTGAGCGCCACTACCCACAACATACAATCGCGGGTTCCCCTTCAAGGAGCATGCTTACCTGTAATTTCTCCTGTCCATCGCCATACGTTGCGTCCAGAAAGCTTTGAAGAAATGTGGCAGAATCTCGTCACGAATGTATGGCGCTTCAACACCATCAGTAGCACAACACTGTTTCACCGACCTAACAAGAAAATATAGATGACTATTTTTGTCCAAAGCACAATCAAACTAACACAAAGAAAATTAAAACCTACTTTGAGTACAATCTTCTTCATTTCCTCATCAGGTGACGCAAACTCCCTAATGAGAATAAGCATCACTTCTTTGGTATAGTAGGAAGCATATTCAGCGTCCATAAGGGGAATCAGATAACCAATAGCTTTAAGGAATGCTGCATAAAACCTTTACCACGGCATACGAATACCCTGAAAGGATAGCATCTAAAAAAAACCGAGTTCATTAAGGCTGATGGAGATAGAGTATCTTCAAAATCGATTACAGCTAACCTTCCACAGCGGTTTCAGCACGGAGTCGAAAGCTTCGATACCATAAGGTGTAGCAGCTTCGGCAAGAGCGGCAAGACATAAAGCTGTGATTGTACGCACCTGAAGATGAAAGGCATATCAGTAAATTCTCCGTAAGAAGACACAAAACGAGTCACCTTTATGCTGTTCGGTCTCCTCCACCTTCAATCAATGTTCAACAAGAACAGCGCTTAAAGATGTGGGAGCAAGCTGCACAACCCATAAGAATCACGCCATGTTTTGTGGACAAGTTTTGAGTCCGAATTAGAGAAGATCGCTGCCATCATAAATGGATAAACATCAAGAAAAATTAATTCTTACCTGTATGTCTCGCTTGCCAACTCTTTCTGCTTTTACATACAGCTTTCAAGAAAGGAAGTAGTGCTGGTATACCGAGTGCGGATGCGACCACAGCAAAAGCACGAGCAGTTGTGTTTCGTACATACCTGAACAGATTTCACTTTTAACAGGAGACACCTTCAGAGTGCAGGTGTACGGAGGTAGTAACTGGCGTCATTGCTACCTCACCTCTTCCCACATTCTCCACGATTCAGAGAAAGAACAATGAAGGGTGCGCCAACGAAATTATCTACTGGCCTCGCCTGCTACGACAATACCGAACGGTGTCTATGAATACTGGAAAACCCATGAAAGACTACGCAGTCTAATAGATGTAAATGAACCGACTTCGGCTCTAGCAACCTTGCAGGGGCATTCAAAGGACCGTAAAACTGGTATAATCGATAACAGAGCTACCGTAATTTGTACTTTATAGCCACACCCAGAGCTAAGTGGGGTATATGACCAAAAAATAGTTATGTGTCGCGCTTGTACGTGGCGAGTAACTTCACCCAAAGGTACGAGATTTTGTGATGAGCTATTTTAATTAGAACGCTGAGGGTACGGCAAGGTTCGTACCGCACGGCATGGAACCTTCCATCCGGTCGCGTTCACCTGAATTTAGCTGCTCCGATCGTCATAATTCACACCGGGGGCATCCGCGCAGTTCACATCTGGGGCATCCGCGCACGGCTAAGCTGCGCCGCACCCGAAGGTTGTGGAAAAACAAAATCATTTTGTCATTCTCTCCACCCTTCCCCTTTAGGCTAAGGCGAAGTTTCGCATATTTACTACAATAATTAATCCCTCTAACTGCCCCTTACAGGATCATTAGCGATTCAACTTAAATTGCAAGACTCACTCGTCAACGTTGTCGATATCCGGTCTCATTGTGGAGATCATAGTTGCCAAGCCAGCAGCTTTCGCCAAATTTGATATAATTTCACGACCTAGAAAGCAAGAAGAGTATTTTATATGATGGTTATAATACAGTATGCGTTACCGTCATCCTGCTTGAACCACGATAGCTCATCAAAAGATGAGCTGCCCGCAAGTAAACGAGTCAATTCAATTCAAACCTTCAACTCTTGCATAATAATCTTCGTCAATAAGGAGAGGCTCAATCACCACAAGAATTTTGTGAACGTATGGACGAACGAGATCATCTAACTTGTAGAGTATACGATCGATTACCTAAAAAATAAAAGTAGATTTCCAATCGCGAACGAATTCAAAAAAGAGCACATTCGGACTAATCAAGCAAACTAATGCAACTACATAAAAATAAATAGAAAAGATGTTGAAGTCGTCGATCCCAATGTCGCACATCTGAGAGAATACTTACCGTAACTTACCGTGCGAGAATCATCGGCAACGATTCCCCTCTGCTCTGCGCGTCACTCTAAAAGCGCACGTGCAAAGAGGAACATTAAAAAACTAGTGTTTTATTGAAAACAATGCAGCGCCCATTGCAAGGCTCGGCAAGCATCCCAGACCCAGACGACTTAGAAACAGCGGGCGTCAACTTTCTGGGCAGCTCTCCAAACCTTTTCAACAAATTCCGTCTTTTTTTGTCAAGAAATTTTAAAGTAGGGAATGATCGATTCCCTCCGTCCCTCCTTAAAAGGCTAGCAAAAAAAAATGAAATCTGCAACCACAAGAAGCGACCAGAACAGGAATGTTGCTTCAGCAGCTGCACGTTTTTTTCCTTGGAATTTCAATGACACAAGCACGAAATGTCATGACTAGAAGCAGCATTTCACCTTTTTCAAGCAAAATATTGCAAAAATGAAGGTGATTGCCGAGCCCCGCCCTGAATACCATTGGGACAACTGACATACTATCAATATACCTTTTATGTGTACTTATAACTAAAATAAACTATGAACAGATAACTAATTTCTCACCTTCACCATCAAATGGCGTTCTTGATCCTCTAAAGACGGTGACATCAAGAGCGGAAGGATCTGATTGAACAGCGGTCCCGCGCCATATTTCCTAGCATTTTCGGTAATCTAAAAGAAGTAGTTTAGGTAAGACCGGTTTCGCGAAGATACCCTACTTTTAAGGGTATAAGGCACGCCTGTATGTAGGAAGCATTTTCGCCCATATTCATATTTATGATGATTCCTGCCCATGGGAGTAGGACATGTCCGGTCGATAAGGGAATATTTGCGAAATACGCCCCACTCCCTCTCAAGGAGCCCCTGGTACGACCTCCTCTGCCATCTTATCAACTTTTCCCATTTTCCCTTCCTTTCTCTCGAAACTTTCCAAGAACCAGTTTTCTTTGAGAATGCTGCCGTCGCAGCAGGAAGAACTGGGAAAAGTCAAAAGTGAAAAAAAATTTCAAAGGTAAATACGGGGATTTGCAACCTAGGACGTGACTCTTCGCTTCCCCTTCGCAGGAGATTTGCAACGTAAGTCGTGACTTGAAACCCTTAAGCCGGGTTCCATACCTACAAATCCATCAACATTTCTGCCCATCCCTGCAAAAA
>MU950608.1:21487-32507 GCA_036418165.1 Cooperia oncophora
AAAATTTCTTGGGCCAATTTTTACCCCATTCTCCCTCCAGCGAACAAATGCGATCCCGTTCTGGGGATTCCCCAGCGTAAGTGTTCTAAAGGAAACTGTTGCTCCTTCAAGTAACCTTAAGCGCATTGACGGCCAGGCAAACGAGTTCCCTTATACCCTGGGTGGTAACAAACAATAATGTGATAAAAAATAGAGCAGAAACTACCTTTCTGAGACCACTCTTTCTCTGCGGTGGTAAACCGTTCTTGATTTTCAGCAGATGTGTCATGATTTCACGTTCATTCAACTCTTCTTTCGTTAAGGTGCCTTTAATTGAGGAAGATTAATTTTGAGAACATTGAAAATTGACTACCACGAGGAGAAAAAAATCAGAAAAATAATCACTTTCATCCACGTCCATCAGCAGCTTGTCGAAGTATTGCATGTCGTCAGGCTTTAGCGGGGGAAGATCCTGATTTTTTGGTTGCGTGTCGAGAATCCCACCAACACCTGGAATTGTATAGCTCATTATCCACGAAAACAAACAGTTAAAGATATGTCAGTTAACGAATCAAAACTGAAACGCTTTCACTACTAACCTCTGTCACCGAGTCCTTCACGTTCAGGTGTTCCTTGCATGAAAAATCCACCTGCCGCAAGACCACCGAGCGGGGTAGGTGTTGCCATGAGTTTCCGTGAAGGAGTCCTCAAAGGCATGTAACCCGCAGGTGGAGGGAGGATCTGAAAAATACGTGAAAATACCCATTCTCTTCCGTTTTATCATGAAGTTGGTTCAGATCATAAAATACCTTGTATCCCGGAGGAAACAATGCATCCAGCTCGTCATCCGTAAGAGTGCGATTGCGTTCATCAATATCCTTCTCCCATAAAAAGTTTTTCATCTGATCTGGCGTCATTGGTACTGGCCACAGCTGGTGTCTTCATAACCATTGCCGGTGTTCCTAGCGGAGTTGCTCCTCCTGGCGTCAATGCTCCAGCCTTAACAGGAATTACTGGCTTTTAGGGAAAGCATCACTTCAAAATGAATTTAACTGACAGGTGTACTGTGGCTCGGAGTGAAAGACGGCGTGACAGGCACCAGGTTGTGGAGTCACTGATCCAGCTGCTGGTGTCTGCGACGGCGTCAAATCCCATCGTGAGCGACGTTTTGAAGCCGATGGTGTATCTTCCACCTGAATTACGTACATTGCGATGCAGAAGAAATTTACAAAATAATATTAATTACAAGCAGGATGCGTTCATAGTTTGCGTCAACTTTCGAGGACTGGGAAAGTATAGATTGATCAAGCGTGCTGAGCGTTTCGCGGGTAGTGTTCAACTCTCCTCGGACAGTCGTTGAAGTCGCCGGCATACGCTCAAAGCGCTAGATCGACAACCATATTTTCCTATTCGCTCAAAGCTGCGCAAAGTATGAACGCAGGCTCATGAATATCCATTTAGTTGACCTTACCTTAACATCATCTGCTGCACGAGCAGGAGTGTCCATTCCCCAACCAGGAGTCATTCCACCGGCATCACGAACACTCTCACGAGGTGTTTCATCCCAACGGTTCCTCCTTGGAGTTTGTGTTGATGGAGTGGTGTCGAACCTAAAGAGACCATTCAAACTTTGACATTCTCAACAGAGGAAAAAAAAGACTAAAACTTTCACATTTTCAACAGAAAAAAAAGTTAAATACCTATTCATAGAAGGCGTGGCATCAGTGGCATTAGCATGAGCTGGAGTTTCCTCCCATCGAGCTACATGTGGTGTAGCAGCCTGAAGAACGGAACTTTACGAAGTACACCGCTATGAAGTCATGCTGAACAAACAAGTGCCCAATTCCAACAATTAATTTCTCCTTACGTCTGCACTAATACTGGAAATTCCCAAGCGCTTTCGAGGAGCAGCACCTGGAGTTGCATCTGACGGTGTGGCAGATCCAGCGCCGAGAACCTAGAAAACATATTCGCTCATTTCTCGAGATACACTTTGAGGCATTTCTTCCTAAAAATGAGGATCCCAACCTCTCGATTGGGAGTTTCGTCCCATCGTCCTTTCTTACGTTCAGGTGCAGCCACTGATTGCAGATCACCTGATTTATGACGATCCGTGAGTTCTTTCTCAAGCTAAAAAAAGCTCTGGCAGTGGAATTTTGCAGTACCATACAAAAGAAATACGCAAACCTTTCCCTTCTCCTCCTTGTATTTCTGTTCTTTCATGATTTCCGCATAATCGCGGTTCCTTTGATCGGGCGTTTGGTCAACTAAACAGAAAAAGGTTCACTACCAAAGAGACACTGAAATGAACACAAAGAAACCCCAAGCACAAGGGACGACAACAGGTTTGCCAAAAAAATGGGGTCAGGGCAATTCTCGCAACGCTGGCTCAACACTTTCCACTCTTCGGGATATCATATGAAAGCTGATTAGTCTCAATTCTCGTATCCTTTCCCTCAGCAAAGTGTAGTTAATTCATCCGAACAACATTGAAACAAGAGGGCGCTGCACGGCTCGGGAGGGGCATTTTGGGCTTTCGCTAGCTCACATTTCAAGTCTCATCTTGATGAGACCTGCAAGCTCTTGTGAAGCTGAGAAATGATACAAATGAGCCAATGAGCCACTTTGGTTACGAGAATTTAGAGGTCTTCACAAGATGGCCTTGCCGAGCATCATTTGATGCCCTCGCCAAGCCGAACTGTGCCAACAATAGCTATCGTGAATACAAACCCGTTGTCAAAATTTGGCAAATCGTAGTGAAACTCACTAAATGCATCAACTCTGTCTGGAGAGATGGCTCGATGTCGAGCACGTTCGGCATATTTGGATGCTTGCCGTTCTATTATTGTCTTTGTGCGGGTTTCAGCAAATGGGTCGCTGTTCTGAAAGGATTGCGATTTACCGAGAAACCAAATTTTAACTAATTGTAATTCAAGCAGAAGTAGCACAGGTACGCGACCCAGTACGTTTCCTTTCAAGAGAATAATGAGGTATTATAATGACAGGCTCTACCGTCGCTCGAACAAAAGTTTCTTTTTTCCGGTTTTTCCCTATTTTTGGTATTCTAGTGTCATGGAGAGGCCTTAAAAACCGCCTAGCGGACACTAGCCCGCCGATTTGCATCATTTTCGAAAAGTGGGCGGGGCTTCCCCAAAGTGGGCGGAGCTTCCATTGGTGGGCGGAGCCAATCGCTAAAGCCTAAAAAAGCGAAAATCCGGAAGAAAAACCAAAATTCCGCGATAAACACAAGTGGGCGGGGTCAGAGGGGCGGGCCTGGTGTGCTGTGCATGGTTATTCGTTTTGTGAAGATTGGATGTGAAAAGAACTACGTCGAAAAAAGTTATAAAAATTCAGAACTTACGTAACTTCATTGTTAAGTGGGCGGAGTCAGATCTGTATAGGTATCAATCTTTTTCAGTTGAAGTGTGTGTGCAAAGGGCAAAAACGAAAAAAAGTCGAAGGGAGCAGATTTCATGAAGCATCTCGGAAAACCCTGTCCGCGCTGAGAAGTGGGCGGGGATAATGGGCGGGGCTTGCAACAGTACCTAGTGTGGTCTAGTTATCAACCACCTAATTGTAAGGGGTGTGTCCGATTTGATTTGAAAAGTGTCCGATTTGGTTTGAAAAGTGTCCGATTTGATTTGAAAAGTGTCCGATTTGATTTGAAAAGTGTCCGATTTGGTTTGAAAAGTGTCCGATTTGATTTGAAAAGTGTCCGATTTGGTTTGAAAAGTGTCCGATTTGGTTTGAAAAGTGTCCGATTTAAAGTGAAAATGGTATATAAACTGGAAATACGTCTCTTGCGTGGCCGCATCGTCGGTCCCGTGCAGCACACATCCAATGAAAGTCTCCCACAATGATGTAGGATTTTCTTTAGTTCGTGAGGACGTCCCCTCTGTAAAGCCGTGCAAATTTTGGCGAAGGTACGAAATGGCACGGTTTTGGGTTTTCTTGGGAGCATGTTTTTGGGAATGAGCAAAATAAGCCAATAAAAGTGGAAGCAATGCGAATAAGCTGCTGTCCAATTACGAGACATGAGATTTATCAGCCGCAGGAAAATATCTGTTCACCCATGGCGCGTCTCCATCACGGGTTTTGATGCACCCCATTTTTGTGGTAGATTACAGACAGTAGAAGAAATACCCATCGGGGTTCGTACATTAGTTCGCTAGAATGGGGTCCTATTTGGTCGGTGCGGGATGATGTCTGACTTTGAAAGATATTATTATCGAATGTTTAGTTATTTCTGCCAAACGAGGTTTTTAGATAGAACCGTTCTATCTAAAAACCTCGTTTGGCAGAAATAACTAAACATTCGACATCATGCCGAGGTTACAAGAAGGGAGAACTTGGAGATTATTATTATTATTACACCAGTCGCCTCGCCGGGGCTGACGCCGGCGCGGGCTCCTTCTGATACGGCCCGGCTGCGCCGGGCGGGCGCGGCTTCGCCGCGCGTACCTTCTCTCACATATTTCTAGACTCAACTGATATCCGCCTTTTGTTCTGTACTCTACTTTTCTCCGGTGTCTGAAGTACTCTTGAGCTGTTTTACAAATTCTTCGTCTGACTCCGCCCACCTCAGAGCAGACCCGCCCTCAATTTTTGTGCCCCGCACTCTTCACAGGCGACCCCCTGCTGACCTTAATCCACTTTTTCCGGTGTCTGATGTGTTTGTTCTTGGACCGTTCTGCAGAGTTTTTATCTGGCTCCGCCCACGAAACAGGCTCCGCCCCAATTTTTGTGCCCCACAATCCTCATTGGCGACCCTCTGCTGACCTTGATCCACTTTTTTCCGGTCTTCGGAGTGCTCTGGGAGAGTTTTGGAGAATTTTTGTCTGGCTCCGCCCAACTCGGGCTGGCCCCGCCCACAACATGTATACCCCACATTTCTTAATCGGCGACCCCTTGCTGACCTGAATTCACTTAATTCCGGTCTTCGGAGTGCTCTTGAACCGTTTTACAGACCTTTTTGTCTGGCTCCGCCCACCTCGAAGCAGGCTCCGCCCACAACGTTTTTGCCCCACGGTCCTCACCTTCGACCTCTGCTGACCTTAATCCACTTTTTTCCGGTCTTCGGAGTGCTCTGGGAGAGTTTTGGAGAATTTTTGTCTGGCTCCGCCCAACTCGGGCTGGCCCCGCCCACAACATGTATACCCCACATTTCTTAATCGGCGACCCCTTGTTGACTGACTTGCTTTTTTCCGCGTCTTCGGGAGTTGCTCTGGCGAGAGTTTTGGGAATTTTTGTACTGCCTCGCCACTCGGTGGCCCCCCCAATTTTCGTGCCCCACAATCCTCACCGGCGACCCTCTGCTGACCTTAATTCACTTTTTTCCGGTCTTCGGAGTGCTCTGGAACCGTTTTACAGACCTTTTTGTCTGGCTCCGCCCACCTCGGAGCAGGCTCCGCCCACAATGTTTTTGCCCCACAGTCCTCACCGGCGAACCTTTGCCGACCTTGACGCACGTTTTCCGGTCTTTGCAGTGCTCTGGAACCGAGCTACAAACTTTTAAAGTGAGTATCCTGCGGTTTAGGGCAAGCTCCGCCCACTGTGGGCGGATCTCAACACACTTTGGGCATGCCCAATACTCGCCAGATATTTACATTCTGCACTGAGCTTTTTGCGGCTTCTGAACACTCTCGCGAACCGAGTTACTGAGTTTTATGCGAAGCACCGCCCACCTTGAGTACGCCCCGCCCATTTTGGATGTGTCTGCCACAGTTAGTCTGGCGACTCCTTACTAACCTTATTCCCTTGTTTCACCATCTTAGGCTGCTCCGGAAGCGAATTATGAACATTTTTCTGTGGAAACCCAAAATTTCAGTGAGTGCCCCGCCCAGTGGCGGGGTTCGCATTAGAGCAAGTGTGCTTTTATTTCTTGTCCCATGCTCTACCCATCCCCACCTTGACCCGACCTCTCCAAGTCGTTCTTCAGGTCGAACCGAATTTCCGGACAGACAAACAAACTTACAAACAAACTTACAAACAAACTTACAAACAAACTTACAAACAAACTTACAAACAAACAGACGAAGCGAATTATATATATGGGGTGATTGTCCCATGCTCTACCCATCCCCACCTTGACCTCTCCAAGTCGTTCTTCAGGTCGAACCGAATTTCCGGACAGACAAACAAACTTACAAACAAACTTACAAACAAACTTACAAACAAACTTACAAACAAACTTACAAACAAACAGACGAAGCGAATTATATATATGGGGTGATATGGGTGATCTGTGTCCATGCTCTACCATCCCCACCATTGACCGACTCCAAGTCTTCTTTAGTCGAACGATTTTCCGGACAGACAAACCAAACTTACAAAAAACTTTACAAACAAAACCTTACAAAAAACTGGACAAACAAACAGACGAAAGACGAATTATTATATATGGTGATGATATCTATAGAGCTTTAAGAGCGCTGTACGCCCTCTCCAGCCGCCGGCGAGGCAAGACAACATTAGAACTATTTCTGCTATTTGATTTGGTAGTTTATTAATTGGTTGTAGACGACTTCCCCCACTAGTCCTCGACGACGATTTTTGCTCCAAAAATCCGAAACGTAGAGAAGTTTTTTGGGAAATTGCGGAAGCTAGAAAGGTGGGACGCTGTGGTAATAGGGTAGGTGCATAACATAGGGAAAAGGAGCGGGCACATTTTGGAAGAAAGTTTCTGAGGCCTTGCTCAGATTCCGCCATTTCACTACCCGATGTGTACACTGCTGTCGGCAAGGAGTCTCGATAAGCATAGTTTCATCGCCATTTGGTCAGCTTGCAAGAGTTTTACGATGTTTGAAGGCACTCCGCGATAAAAGCGTAGCGGACGTTGTAGAAAATGGTGAAGGAAATTGGTGAATTGAACCGTCTATGAAGAGAAAATGCCAAAGGGAACGTTAGAAACGCATTCGTCACAGGCCTCCTCTAGCCTCAAACAACTGTAGAGGTAAAAGACCGAAGACCGCGCGCTGGGACGATTCCCGTCGGCTGATTCCCAGTAAGTGAACCTCATTACTCTACAAGGGACATTGAATGCATCCTCCATGGCACTTGCCCGGAGCATTACTTTTAGCTAGAAGGTCGACTTCGGAGGTGGAGTCTGGGGCGGAGTCACTGGAAAAGGGATGTACTACTCTCGAAGCAACTCTACGGCTTAATTCCTTTGGCGTACAACTTACCGCCGGGACTGGAACAGGGTCGTCCATTCTGGACCGCACTACCTTATCACATATCCCCTTGCATTTTCACAGGACATCGCGGACTGCTCTTTAAGAAAAAGCGGTACACTGGTACGCCATGTTGATAGGGGTAAACAAATGGTTCCATTATGTTAGCGCCTGCAGCCATGCCATCGAGGCAAATGGTGTATTGAGTTAACGGAATGCTCCGCCACCATTACACTAGCTGGAAGCCATCTATTGCTAGTGGCGTCTCTCGTACATTTGCGATGGACCAGATTAGAGCTGGTGGGTTTCTTAAGTGGGGTCGTAGCAAATATTACACGCGCGGACGCACGTGCGAGGGGGGTCGCAACTATTATATGTGCACAGGCTCATTCGCTGCAGTCGATGGGGCTCGTCAGGTAGGCTAGGTTTGGCGAGGCTTCAGCCCTTTTTTCAACCAACCGTTATCGCTTGCACTGTGCTCTATAAAATATTCAGCAGTCGGTGAGGAACGCGCTGGTGCTGCGCCAAACACAGTCCTCCTGACACGCCCACTCTCTGCAATGAAAGCGATACATATTCATTATTCGGCGGCGCAGACGCAACAATATTATAATACTAATTCTGACGGTTGGTGAGAAGTTCTACTTCTCCGCATCCACGTCAAATTTTCGGGGGGAGGTTATCATCACGTTGACGACGAGTCAGGCAGTGGTGGGCGGCAGCCAGTCTACCTCGTGGGACGAGTCGGACAATGCTGTCTGATAGTGTATTGTCCTAATAATCGAGATGTGCAAACAACTACACTGTAATTTTGCGCCGCGACGTGATCCCTGCAGGTAGCTTGAACCTCTGAAACGACTATCACAGCCGCTTAAAACGAACTGCCTGGCGCCCGCGCCACAAGCGCCGGCGCGAAAATACTCTAAGCCACCAAATTCGCCAAAAACTTGTTCTCAGAGGCAGCATGACCTTCTGAATACGAATATCACATTCGCTCATAACGAAGTTGCCTGGCACTCACGCCACATGAGCTAGCGCCAAAATACCCACAACTACCGAATTTGGCTTGAAAAACTTGTTCTCGTTGGGTGCCTGACTTTGAATATAAGTATAACATCTGCTGTCTGGCTGTCTAGCGCCCGTGTCACAGGCGACGGCACGACATGACTGTCTTGACCCCAGCGCGTCTAACGCGCACTCCAGACCCCCGTGCTAGGTCAGTTAGGGAAACATTGGGCGAGACAAGGAATCACCCTTTCTGACTGCTTGCCAGTGGGATTCCCTTTGCTGACATGGTCTCATCCAAAGCGAAAAAGCAGGCTAGTTTTTTGATTTTTTTTGCCGTGAGGCAGCAAAAGGTAAACAGTGACAAAGATTCAGGGTTCATATCCTCGTCCCAGGCATTTCTTGATACATTTCGAATGGATCATCATTTATGTCAAGCTAATAAAAAATAAACCTAATAGATTTCTGTCGTTTTCTGCTGTGTTATAGTATGAGTACCCTCCTTTGACATACGGGTTCCGAGACTCCGAAAATTGATGAGTATAAGAGGTAAGGAGGGACGGGAGATGAAGATAGACTTTTAAGGTAGGGGTCTGACCTCACCCCCCCCACTTGTCCCATGATGGGGAGAGCCTCTCCTGAAGGACTAATTTCACTCATAGTTGAGACCTGCTCCACCGTTCCCCATGGATTCTTCTTCACTGCAACGCACCGCGTGCGGGCCTTGCGTAATTGGCGCATAGCTCAATGCTGGCGCGAAACTGGTGCACCTATCGATTACTTTTGTGCCGCTTCTGTTCGAATTGCTGATTGAAATTCACCGTTTCATTCTTGAACATTGTTGTCCAGCGGTTGATTTGCAGACGCTTCTCTCCTTCTAGTATCACATAGAAGTTCCCCGTGCGTTACATTTGTCTCTAAATCCGGTGTCTTATAAATGTAAAAAGTCCGTCTGTGGGAAAGGGCTAAGCGAACCATCGATAAGTTGGAGTGTCTCCTTCGGATATTTTTGCTTTTTTTCCTTGTTCTTTTCAGTTTAGGTTGATTTTTTGGAGCTCTTAGCATCTTGTTTTCATTTTTACAGGGTTTGCAGGTTCCCAAGTGTTTCCTGTTCACGCCAATTTCGTGTTTACCTTGTGTATAGGTGCAAAAACGTTTTAGCTTGGTCTCGTCTGCCTTAATACCCAATGCTTACGTGCTAAATTCTTAAGCCTGAACATTTTTTTCAGTACGTGTCAACTGAACTTCAATATAGTCAAAACTTGGTAGAAACTTCTAGGATGTCAAAAACTGGACATGCTAGAGAAGGTATGCTAAAATTAATTTGATCCCCGTACTGATCCAGTTCAGGTCATTTTATTACAGATGCAGAAGCTTATGCTCAAGAATTAAACAGAAAGAGAATACTTCAAGCAACGGAGGATGAAAAGGACGAAAATAACGAAAATGGAGCCGACAAGATAGCTTTTGGGTGCAGCGGGGCATTACGACACGGTAAGCACAACTTAATAAGTGCCGAACGTTGCCGCTAATTAAGTTAATTTTTTAATTGTTTAGGATGTTTATGGCAGTGTGCGCGGTAACAGAAGCGGTAAATATCTTGATTCAATCAACACAGCAGATGAAGATGACATCGATGAGGACACCATTGCTCCAATGCCGAAAAAGGCAATTAATGCTCCGTCGAAGTTCATACATGAGGCCTCCCATACTGGCTCCGATGTACGTTTCGGATTTATTTTATGGAATGTAGCGATGTCATTTCCGTATCATGAGGGATGATATTTCTTATGGACAACTCAAGAATTTGCTTTGACTCTGTATGCCGACCACGTTTGTTTATTGACGAAACCGCTTCGTTGGTCAAAGTTTAGAGCAGGTCGTTGTCTTTTGGACCTGAAAGTTGGCTCGTAGTCCTTGCTTGCAACTTACCCAATCGAGCACCCTATTGATACTAGACTTGTTGCAGCACATCCCAAGCGCCCCAATCAGGAAACCTCTCGGTCAAGGAACCAACCACCCGCGGTTTTACCAGCTTTGAATTCCCACTCAGCGCATTGAACATCAGGAGAACTACCATTGGCACCCTAGACGTCATACTTACATTGCGTAGTAATATTTCGGACCATATAAAAGTATGAAAAGTAGGAAATCGTTATGGTCATGCACTCATTCAGGTTGTTCAGCCTTTCTTTTCGCGCGGATGAACAGAAGCGTTTTTAGGTCCGCGCCGAAAGGCCGAGGCTGAACAACCGAAACGAGTGGATGACCACCACTGTGATTTCCTGCGTTCCATTCTTTTGTGTGGTTTGGGAAATCGCCACGCATTAAGTCTAGGGTGCCAGTGGTGGTTCAGTGATCCCTAGTTGTACAGTGAGTGAGTTGCTGAGTGGGAATTCAACCGCGGTAGGTTGGTTTCTTTGGCGATTGGCGAGGTTTCCTATTTGGAGGCTCTTGGGATGTGTTGAAACTAGATTAGAAAGATGGGGCGCTTGATCGGATAGGTCGCAGATAAGGACTACGAGCCACTCCAGGTCCTGAAGACTCGGCTCGAAACGTTGACGGAGGAAGCGATTTCGCTAATAACAATCTGGTGGGCATCATAAAGTAAAAACTTACTCTGTTGGTTCCAATGTCCTGTTTCATGAAGGCCAAAGCTGAAGTTCAAGGATTGTTTTTTTTCATAGCTGCTTCGTAAATGTGGCAGAGATCCGTTGCCTGTTCAATGGCAAATAGCGTATTGGATGACGAGGAAACCTGTGTTTTGTCATTGTCAATGACATCATAAGACGCGTCATTGTTCATGCATGCTTGCACGTAAGTGCCTCTGAGCGACGAATAATAAAAAAAAACTCGGCAAATGC